>ML825137.1:4172-18020 GCA_009831015.1 Picea engelmannii | reverse complement strand
GAGTCCAAGTAGGATTTTCTGGAGGCTTAGTTGATGTAGAAGTTCCCTTTTTGGGTGGCATGTTGGCCAAGTATCACTTTTGAACCTTGATTTTGAGGTGGTTCTGCTAGATAATATTTCTTTTGTTGTATCTCCCAAGTTTCGGCCCTTCTAGGTATGAAAATTTATTTTATGTAGTTCTCTAATATTTCTTCTCTGCAATGCCATAGGTATGATCAAAATTGGATGTGCCAAGTGGAATTTACGGTAACTTCCCCACAACTTGTCAATTTTTGGCCTTTCGAGGAGGTCTCACTTGTATAGCCTGCTCCACACAAAATAATTGATATAAAATTCTGAAACTCGCACCCAAAATACTACAGACTGTCCACGATCCAATGTGACAAGTCCTACTTAGTTTGGATACTCTAGGAAGAAGTTATGATTGTTTTACCTAGAACACCTTCTTGAGACTAGTCAATAGGACTAGTTAGATACCCTATCTTACACAAGGTGTATCTACAAATGTAGGATGACCCAGAAGCTGAAACTTTTACCACAGATACCTTAATAATTTATGTAAATTTCCTCTAGAGTGCAGGGTTTGAAAAAGTATAGAAATTTTTTTATAGTGAAAATTCCGTAATGACACAGTTGAGGATGATTCCAGAACCCTATCTTGTACAGGTTGTATCTACGAAATTATAAGGCCTTAGGATCCAAATTTGGAACCCAACATACCTTGATCTGTCTACTAAATATCCTCCAAGTCGTTCCTTCTGAAACATTGTAGAAAAAAATTTATAGCACAAATGCCAAGATGTCTTAGATGTAGTAGAGAAACCCCAAGACCTTGAGCTCTCATACCATATGTTAAGAACCAAATATCAATATAGCACAGAAAAACCTTAGAAAAGGTACTCAACACCTTGAAAAAGAGATAATTTAAGATAATAAGCCTCTTCAAGGGGGCAACCTCCTTTTACCCCACTTAAATGTTCAAGTACAAGATGATTCAAAATGATATGTCTCCTTGAATATATAGGAGACTAGGAGGTATAATTACAACTAATGGCCTAAAGCTGACATAAATAAAATAACATTACTAATATAATATGCCCCAATTAAGGGGTAATGATCCAATATTAGGGCTTAACAGTGGTGAGCATGTTGCCTCTTTCAATGACTGACGTGATGTTGGTGGAATTGTCCATGCGAATTCAACCAGGTTGAATGCTACTCTCGCTCTAGACTCCAATCCATTACATATTTTGTGCCAAAGACTATGCATGCTCACACAAATTGCTAGAAACATTGGGATATTTGTCCTGAATTTTCTCTGTGGCCTTGAGAATGGCATGGATGTTGACAACTTTCAAGGATTTTATGGTAGAGTGAAGGGATGCGACATTGATTTTCAACGTACAAAGTTTTTATGGCTCATCCAACGTGATTTACTTGCAGGAAGGACCATGCAACAAATTGTGAATGAAGCTCTCCATCAGGTTCCCAATCTTACAGGGAACAAAATATTGAGCCCACATTGCCTTTGTTCATCTGGGCAGAGTAAAGTTGGAGTGGATAGATGGAGTAGAATGGATTCAGGATGGTATTTGTTTATGTTTGTTGTGGTTTTATGAAAACATGCAGAATACGTCGAGTATACTCTATACAAGGATGCATCTCAGCCCATCACTGATCATGTGGAGGACTTGTTGGCATGGATGACTCTATAAGAGAAGATCGGACACATCACCCAGATTGAGAGAATTTTCTGAGTCCCCATAAGTGAAAAAAATTGGGTACTGCCTAAGATTCAAAGATCCATGTCCTGAAATCATATTTTCTCCAAAGTGTTTTAGCACCCCAAAATTGCAGTCAACAACACCATCACAGGGGCCCTGAATTTCGCAGCAATGGTTTTATCAGTCTTGATTATTAGATTTGGGATATGGATGGCTTCCAAACAGGACACTGAATTCATGAGGTTTCTACGCTGGCCTATCATTACCATAAAAGTCATTGTATTGCTAGTCTCTACAACAGGTTTTGTGGGTTCACTTTGGAGAGTCCCATAGCTATTAGTCATATATCTGATCTTCATGTTTGTGTTCATTGTTATGTTGTTTCGGGGGTTCAAGCCTCACCGACTGCCGACTTTATTTTTATTTCCTTTATGGTTACAAACAAGGGAGGGGACACGTTGTTGTAGGAAGAAAATATGATAAGTACCAACTCAACGATTTTTCAGGGTGGCTAAGGTATTATGTTGAGAATAACAAACAGTGGAAAAAGATCAAAATATGACTTAGCTCTTATAAACTGTGCAGTCAATTGGATTAGAGGTACCCAAGTGCCTGGTGTTTCTTTAGTGCACATATCAAGCCTTTAGAGGTGTTTTCAACCATGAATATTGGAATTGTGGATAGGGAAAACTACGAGAAGCAGTTTGTTTTTACATTTTTATGGTTTGTTGAACATTTATAAATTATATACCCCTATTCTTTTTTTGGATTTGGACTGTCGGACTTATTTCTCTCCATGGGAAAGAATGATATTGTGAGGACTTCCTTGAATTGGAATTGGATCTCTCCCCCTCCTCTATTGGTCTTTGAGGTCCTTGATGCCATAATGGATGAGATGGGCTTGCAGAAAAAGTATCCAAGGTTAGGAGCATGGAAGGAAAGCAGAACAACCCATCAATGGAAATGAGCTAGACTCATGTGTTGTCATTTAAATCTATAGGACTGCAAACATACAATGAAAACCTACTGCTAGCAATTCAATGCCATCATGCCTAGTTTATTATAACGGAAAATGGGAAAAACCCATTGTCAATTAAATCTATAGGACTGCAAACATACAACGAAAACCTACACTTAACGATTCAATGCCATCACGCCTAGTTTATTATAACAAAAAATGGGAAAAAACCAATGAGAGACAACAAACTGTAAGAAGATATTCAACATGTACTGAATACCCAATTTTCCATAACAGAAATCTCAGATAGAAATAACTAAAAACGTTCAAGAACAAATTCAATTTGTTTTGAAACTTCCAATGTCTTTACCATGGATTATGAATTTTTTTTTGGGGAGAATCCAACACAACAAATGAGTGACCCTGATAAGATGACACAAGTCATCCAAGGAGGTGGCTAGGCGTCTGAAACAGAAATTAGTTGAAGAAAACATTGTTCTTCTATCCAATTCTCTCCCTGCTTTTGATGGTCGAAATATCTTATACAGTGCTGCTGAATTTCAGAAAGAGCAAATGGATTTTGTTGTTTCTTTGCCTATAAAATCTACCAAAGGCATTTTGGCCTTTAATGATGAAACACATCAATTATCTAGTTTTGATTGTGAAGGAGGTGCCAGTAGTAGAGATGAGAAATTGTTCAAGGTAAGCCTTAAGATTGCTTCAAATCTTGATGGGAAGGACTTGAATGAGTTTTTGAATAATAAAAAAGATCAT
The DNA here is from genome assembly GCA_009831015.1 of Picea engelmannii. Classification (NCBI taxonomy): domain Eukaryota; kingdom Viridiplantae; phylum Streptophyta; class Pinopsida; order Pinales; family Pinaceae; genus Picea; species Picea engelmannii. The sequence continues at coordinate 14,564 of ML825137.1, read as the reverse complement.
GTGGCTCTTCCTCGGGACTTTATACAAGCATTGGAAGTTGTTCTTAGAGAAAACCCAATAGAGAAATGCTTTCCTGTAAGAAGATCCTTGTATTCTAGCTCAATGGGAAGTGAAGTCATAGGGGGGAGGAGCAGTTGGATTAAGGGGAGTTTTTCAAAGTCTTAGAGCTTTGGGTGGTCAAGCCTAGGTTTCAGTTTTGAAACTTGGCTATGATACCATATGTAACACCTAACCAGGATGTTAAACAATTAATCTTTCATTAAATACATACATAATAACAACTTTGTTTTATCATAATTTCATTGATTTTCATTTACACAATTCTTCTACATTTTCTCAATGATAAATCTAGATAACATGATGAAACAAGTAATATGTTAACTCTATGATTTAGAAATTAAAATAAAAGTATATACAAAATATCAATAACCAAATACCACCGAAAAATACCTCTTCCTTAGCTTGTCGAATCTCATTGGTTGTAATGTAGTCCTAGGAGCTTCCAAGCATTCTTTTCCTGCTTTCCCAGAGTGAAACAACATAATCATCCCTGCCAACTAGGAGCCTAGTTGGCTTCCTAGCTCCAAGAAACCTTTCAGGTTCTTGGCCCTCCATGCTCGTGACTCCAAGAACAGCAAAGCACAAATGCTCAAAGAAAACTATCACAAGAATTGTATCTTCCAAGAATTTCACAACCTCTCATCATGCTCAAACCTCTCCATCCTCCCCTCCTCTCTACTTCTTCTCCCTATTTATCAATTTTCCATACACACTTCCCCAAGTCTCCTCAACCACCCTCATTATTATCCATCAACCTCCCTTATCTTGGGGCAAATATTAAAATAAAACTAAATATAAATAAATTGCATTAAACAACAATAAATAAAATGAAAAGTATTTCTTCTCATGCTAGCTAATAAATGTTATTTGATAATTTTCCCCAAAATGTACATGTAACACCCCACCATGCTCATTTAATTCATCATACCCACCTTGTATCAAATTCAAGAAGGTATTTAATGCGTCTAGATATTTTGTATGCAATATAATTTACATATTCAATAAACATTCAATTAAATATTTAATAATTTACTTTAATAATTAATACATCAATTACTTATACTAGTGTACATGGGTAGGGTATGTGTGCGTAGCTAGCGGACACATATCTCATGTATGTACTAACGATAAACAATCATTTCCTCTAGTGCATAGTTCCTATATGATCACTAAGACATGTAGGACAACAAATCAAGTAATGCATCATTTAATAATCTTAACGAACTAAATTACACCAATTCATCATTAACTCATTGTCACACTTAAAATATCAATAGGCAATCGAAGAGGGTTTTAAACATAGTAGGAACAAAGTGAGTAAACAATCGTGGCATCTCTAATCCCCAATTAGTATTCTCAACTAACATCGAAGCACCCTTCCTTCCTAACCCACTTCCATCTTCCATCCTATCCTTTCCTCTATTGGAATAAGATGGAGCTTCAACTATATTGACCAAACTCCAAATAGAACCCGCAAGCGAAAGGGTCATACATCTCGACCAAGCTTCCCCAACCAGAAACTAGCAGTCCCCATCACACGTCTAGGGGAGTATAACTTCACACATCCCTCCCACGACTCTAGGTTTCAGAGGATAAATGGTGGGAAATACCTCCACCCCTCCTCATAGAACTAGGGTAAACACCCTACATCAAGCCCTATTGTGCAACTACTGTTGTTAGATTCACGTCATCAAACAACCACTCTCGTAAAGTCATGTGTCATGTCAAAACCACACTTACCACATATCATAGAAATATTTGAAACCATAAATTAAATCATAAGTACAACTTATAACATATACTATCTTTTGGATGTCTACGACATCCAAATTATGTCAACACTACAGTCATTTGGTCATTACCTAACTTGTCAATATGCAGCTTAGTTCAGCAATACTCATATCCATGTATATACGTCATAATTTCATATAAGAATCCATATTTTTATTGACGTTCAACTAAGAAATGTATGTTTATTTTTATCATGCCTTTCATATCTTACACATTCACAACATAACTTAAACTGGTATCCATGTACCAAAATTCCACATTTAAATTTACATGTTTAACCAAATCACATAATCATCATCATCACAAACATATAACAACAAAATATAATATTGTGCAACTCACAAATAAGTCTAGACGTACACCTTTCACATGTCTATATGAGTTTCATAGAGTCCAAATAGTTACTAAGCAATGAATTAGTATAATGACAAAAATCAAAGTTATAATTGCCTAAGGCTAAAATATGGGGCGCTACAATTTTCTTCAACACAGATAGTTAGTCAATGTTAGATTTTGGTAAATGTATTTGGCATAACGCATATAATTGTGTATTCAATGTTATTGGTACTCTTAATTGAAACATGCCTTCGGCCTACGTGTACCATGCGAACCCCTTTACATTTCAGATTTGCAATTTCTATGGTGTTATCATTGTTTTCTTATGTAATTTCCTGAAATGTTTGTTTTTTAATAGAAAAGGTAGTGAATCTAATGATGGGACCCTTTCTTCCTGCGAGGGTATCCAACAAGATGTTCAAGTTCACTCCTCCCCTTTAGGTGTGTTGATGGATCATGATAATGACTGTGAGCATTCCTGTGACAATTCAAGATAAGTATTACTCTGTAAGATGATACCTTCATTGTCTTATAATATTTTACCTTTAAAAGTTAAAGTTTTGTTGGTTTTTATTTGACGCTAAGAAAATATCGTATCGTCTTTCTTGCAGGCTTACAAGGTCGATGTGATGGATCATAACGAGACCATGGTCAAGAAAGGTACTCAGGTTTCATTTTACTGCTCCTAAGAGAATGCCCTATATTTCTAAGAAATGATTTGATTTTGATCTATAATACAATCATCAAGGGAGAGATTTTTCAGGTTCATAAAGATGGCCGACTCACTATCTATGTATCTTTAGTTTAAAGAAAATACAAAGCGACTAAAGCCCTGTTGTTGTGTAATAGGATGAGATGAGCACGACTATACCATTGTTTGTAATTTTATAGTCGACTTAGATAGAAACTCGAACAGTCCCTTCTTTCAGAATAATAGACTTGTTATACAAATATTTCTAGAATGAATAACAACACGTATATGTGAAAAATAATTTTGTCTTGACCCTTTCCGTGTTTACTTTGGATTTTATAGAGAAATTTGAATGATTCCTTTTTTTGTTCCTATAGCTTTTCCTTTTTAGATTATTACTATAGTAGGTGTATGCATATCAAAATTATATGGTTTCAGGGTGTATACTCTTCACTTCATTTAATTTACTACTGTATTGTTTTATTCCAGAACTTCATTTGTGATTGTCTGAACTATTCGTTTTCATTTTAGAACTTCACTTTGTGACTACTTGAACTATTCATTTTCATTTCAGAACTTCATTTGTGACTGTCTGAACTATTTGTTTTCATTGACATTAGTGGAAACTGATGGAATTTACAGAGTAGGTAATTAAAATATTCTGAATCTTTTGGTATAGCTAGGTATGCATATATATGCATCTCTATATAATTGTATCCATAGTACTTCCTATTGTATGTAATAAATTCGAGTCTAGAATAAAATTAATATAGTTTAATCCTCATAGCCCTTTAATTATACCTATGTATTTGGTCTATAATAAAATATATATTTATAATTCTAATCTCTCAAGTTTATTTCAATAATTATCTTACTAATGAGATACAGTACGACTGTAAGAATGATACTATATTTACTTTATTCCAACAATAATAAATCAATAGGATAATTCGTTGAGAGTTAAAAGGATGTCCATCAAAGATATGACTATACATACATATGTATATTTAAATCTCATTTTTACTTTCAAAATCTCCTTTAGTGTTTGCATAGTCTATAGTTTACATTCAAATTGAATATCTAGATGTAAATGAATCACCTATCTGGTAGAGATTTTCTAGCACAATATTCAAAATTATATTCTATGTAACACAGATGTATCTCCCAATATACTTTCATAAATAAATTCCATCCCATCCAAGATACACATAAAGTTTTCTCAACTTATGCAATTAATAAACTGTAAGGGTTTGTCATACATTTCACCTCATTCCATTGGAATTTAACAAACAGAAAAATTCATCCAAAGTTAAATAGATGCATTCTAGTAGCCAATAATTCAATAATATTCAACCAGAGAAGGAATAGATAGACATATCTAAATAGTTTTCTAACAACAAATGGAACAACCAGGTTCCTCCCAACCTTAGAATGGAACATCCAATTTACTTGTCCCATTCACCCCCTAGCTTGACCATGAATCCATGAGGGAAAAATTAGACTCCTCCTCAACAATGGTCCTTCAATTTCAGAAAATTCTCCTTGCCTCACACTCAACAAGTAGTGTTCATAAAAGTAAGAGATCATTCATTTTCCCCAACATACTCAGCAACATCCTACCTCCTCCCATTTTCTATATATCCAAAACAATTGTGCCTAGGCCTTTTCCCCTTGGGGAATTTTCGCAGCTTTCCAAATGACTGATTTTTAGGGGCTACCTATGGCCAAATTCTTGATTTTCCACATGTAACATTCAGCCCTGAGGTAGTTCTAACATGTTCCCCTCTCATGGAGTCATGGTCAGCTGATTTTAACCTCGCAGTTCCATTTGCCCATCAACAATAAATATCAAATATTTTGTTTCATACAAGTGTCATAGTCAAATAGTTAGTTGTGTCAAATCATATCTATTCCTAACAATCATAATCATCAATTACACTTAACTAAATTTGAAATTCGAAATTTCCATAAATGGTAATAATTTTCCAATTTCGAATTTACCAAAAACAAAAATAATTTCCTAAGCAATTTCAGACTTAAAAGTAATTTATTTTTGGGGATGTTACATAAATCATTGGAATTTTTGTTCTTTTTATCTTCGCGGAGAATATACTCTTTCTTTATTTCGTCTTCACACAGAAGATACTTCTTTCTTGTCTTCACAAAGAATATATCTAATCTTCACACATAAAATATTCTTTGAGTTTTGCCATTCCTTTTAAGTTCTCCCTTCTCTTGTATTCATCTATATCACCCATCCACTCGAGAGGACTACTACCATAGCTTCACTCCTAGTCATCCCACATGAACTAGAGAAGCTAAGATGCTAGCCTTGGAAAGACTAGACTCCCTTTCCATGATCCACATAGGATCACAACACAAACCTCAAGAGCCAACTAACCATTCCACATGGTCAACGTTTGTGTTCCAGTCTACTCAATCCTTGGCCAGAGGATACTATCTTCCCACTGCCCCTTGGACAAACATACACATTTCTCTCTATGAGGGTGGTCACACCCCTCTCTATGAGGTTATTCTAGCATGTCCCTAGAGTATCCAAAACTCAACACTTGGATAGAGGCCAACCTTGGCAAATTTCTCATTCCCCTTCTCTACGAAGGTCTCTTCCTTCTCTATGAAGGTTTCTTCTCTTTTCCTTCTCTATGAAGGTCTATGTGTGGGATTGCTCTTTCCTTATCTATAAAGGTCTTTTCTCTTTTTCCTTCTCTATGAATGTCTAGATATGGGATCTGAAAATCTCTCGTGGTCCAAAATCTTTCCATGGAATAATACCATGCTACCCATTTGTTGGGAACCATCCATCTTCTTTCCTAACTGTATCAAATCACGATCCTCCATTTCAAACTTGGAGACATGGCTCCCTCTTGCTCCAAACTAATAGCTTCTAATCATCATCCTTGAAGTTCTTCTTCTGTAATATCATAGGTGCCTTCTTAAGTTATAACATTTCTTTCTTTATGAATTCATAATGAATCAACCTGCTCCCTCTACATCTATAAGAACAGTACTGGAGAAACCTATAGTTACCTTCATCTCATTCACTATATTTCAGTATCCATCATTTTCTTCATCTTGAACATTTATGTTCTGCATCTTTAGGAGCCTCCTGCTCCTATATAAATACTGGATATTGTCTGGTCTTTATTGACTATCACCATATCATATGTCCTTCTCATGTTGTCTAACTTTATCTCTTTCTTTATCCTTTTCTTTGATAAGTCTGCATAGAGACTAACATAAAATGAGGTTAATTAACATTCTCACAAAAAAATCTAACCTGTAATGATAAGGTAAACTAGATACTAAAAAGAAACATGAATACTTATCTTTTGTTTTTTGTGTGGGGAGGATCTACAGACTCCACCATTTTCTATCTTTCTTCACATCAACTATATTCAACTTAAAGTACCTAACCCTCAATTTATGCTAAATATTTCTTTGAGGGAGGAGATTCCTCTTCCTCTGCCACATGGTCTTGATACTTTCTTTTCCCTTTTCCTTGAGGAAAGTCATAGGAAAAGTGTCCCAACTTTTGACAGTTGTAGCATTTGATCTTTGAAACATACTTCTTCTTATCTAGAACTCTTTCGGAGTTAGATTCTTCATTTCTCTTCGTGAAGGAACTTCTTTTGTTATTTTGATCTGTAAGAGCTTCCTCTTCATCAACAATTAATATCTTATGTTGGTCTACAAGTCTAGATTCTTCGTGTGTGCAATCTACCCACAAGTTATCAAAATTGGGTAACTTGCTTCTTGCACACACTCCTTGTAAAAAATGAATCCACAATGTTGGAAACCCATTTAGGTTTTTGGTTACAAGATATTTGTCACTAATGACATCTCCAATAGTTCAAAGCTGATCTCTGATCTAAGAAACTCTCATAAGATAGGATTTGATAGATTATGAGTTTTCCATCTTCATATTACGAAGCTATTTTCTTAAGGAAAGATTCTGGCTAATCTCTTTTCTTTCATATAACTTGTTGAGTGCTTCAACATTTGCATTTCTATATGTAGTTCAGAAATATGAGGGATCAAGTGATCCTTTACTGAATATGACACAATTCTCTTTCATTTCTTTTCATTTTTCTTATGCTTGGTATTTTTCTCTTTTTCATCTGGTTCTGGCACACCCACTCTAACATGTTTTAGGAGATAATTCTCGTCTACAATCATCTGCAACCTATGCTTCCAAGATTTGAAGTTTCTAGATCATTTCAGCCTCTCTTCTACCCTCATGTTGGTAGCCATTCTTTCTTGCAGTAGAAACCCTAGCCCTCTGGGCTATAGAAATAATAGAAAAATCAAATTTCTTGGATATCAAATTTGAACTCACCAAAAGATGTGTTGGACTCAAGTGAGTATGCTCGCATAGTGAGATTTCTGAAAATCCAAATTTTACCCCCTCAAACTTGATCTGCAAATTTCTGGACTCGTGCTTCTAATTTTCTGGTACTTTTGTTACTCTGGTACTTCTGGTTCTTTTCGTACTCTAGTTTTCTACTACCTTTGGTACTTTTTGAAAACTAGGGTTTCACTTTATGGGAGATCTAGCCACTGAAATAATGCACTGAAGATGCCAAAGTGATCCTTGAGGAAGGGCGCACTTTTCTAGATGGTTTTAGGGATAAAATTATTCCTAAATAAAAGACTTAATTTTCTTGTACGACAATATGACGTTTGTCTTTTACGTGTGAAAGATTCTCTCTTCAACTTAGCTCTGATACCATGTTAAAGTTTAATCTATTATTAGGTTTCCTTTCAATTTACTAGATAACAATAGCATAGACAGGATCATTGAGAGAAACACAATCACAAGATACACAACATTTATCCTGGGAAACCCTCATGGGGAAGAAAAACCAACAAAACTTCCTTAATATATATAGCCCATACAATGCCAAGACAATGAACCAAACAACACATAAATTCCTCTCCCAAAGATGCACCTCTCTCTCTCTTCCTTCTTCTGACAACTGGTAACTGCAACTTCCTTCAATCCTTGCACACTAGATGAGTGATTTGAGTGAGTGTACAAATGAGGTGTTGGCCTCTCTTATTTATACAAACCAGCAGGTGTTGAACTGAGGTGTCTTTTCACTGGCAGGGCCGACTTCTCAATTTGGGTGGTTAGAACCACATTAATTTGTATATAATAGATTGATAACGATTTTATATAATAGGTATACTCACACAACAATATAATTGTTTAAATATATATTTCTATATTGGTATAGCCCTGTATATGTTAGCCGTGATTTATTTATATAGTTGTGTATTTGTCCAATGATATATTGGTGTAGATATGTATTTATAAATTGTATAGTGATTTAGATTAGATAGACAACTATCTATTCCCTAGACCAACGATATATCAAATTGACAATGATTTGTTCAATAGATACAGTCCTAATTATTTATAGGCGGTGAAACTATACCTTTAAAGCTTGTGTTTTTGACATTGGAATGGCATTGAATTCATACCTTTAACGACAACAAAATTATACTTGGAATGACTGTGTTTTTATTCTTTTATTGACAACAAATTTTTAGTTGCATTATGATTGTATAATGCCCGCGTTCGTGATTTCGTAATTCTTGTGTTGTAATGATTGATAGTATCATGGATAGCAATATTTTAGATAACAATATTGTGTACTTAGACAACAATAGTTTAGGCAACAATAATATATTCAACATTGTCAAATATTTAATGAGGAGCGAAGATCACTTTTAATGTTAAGTAGTTCACTTATTTTAATAGACATAGATTTTACATTAGACCGTTATACCACTATGGGACATAGATCTATTGATAGGCATAAATATGGATTGTTGACAACGAATATTAACAGACAACGCTATTGATACCAAAAAGTCAATAACTCATAGATGGTTGATCACATCCCTTATTTTATATATGTATTCCTTAGAATTTGTTGTGCCAAGAATTTAATGTAATGTATGATTGTTTAGTAGTCAGTTTTCACTTGTGTTTTGTTGACTTGTCGATTAGGTGCTTGGTTATAGTCTTCTTGTAGTCTGGTAGTTATTTGGTCTCCTAGCACATTGAATTTTTATTGGGTTATGGTCAAGATGTGTTATGTTGCGCTAGGGTTACCGTCACACCTATCGCCTTGGGATGACATGATTCCTGATGAGGGGATCATTGTGTTCCCTAATGGATGTGAGCCGAATGATAACCTAGATGGAGTCTTTTGCTTCTTGATGTGGGCATTGTTCCTTGTAATTGATATTGGTACTTGGTTTTGTGACGCCTTAATGCATTGGGTTTTGCACGTTGTAGAGGTTTTCTTGTTACTGGTTTTCAAGACGTAGTGTCGAGTTATCAATGTTGTCCTTTAAATTGTAGGCATTGTCTTTCTTGTGTCAGGATGGTAGTCATTGTTATCTGTCTATTGATTTTCGCATGTTTCATCCAGTTGCATGATGTGCTAGTATGTTATCTCTCTATTGATTTTCGCATGTTTCATCCAGTTGCATGATGTGCTAGTATGCTAAGTCGTTGTTGTTTGTTTCCCGGTTGGTGTGCGTTTTGTTCATCGTCAAGTTCTATTATTTAACTGTTGTCGTTGTTTCCTTCCTGCTTTAAAAAGAAAAAAAAATATTTTGTATTAGGTCACTTGTAGTCGTAACGACGAGGCCATTACAGTTCCTTTCACACCGATGAAAATCAAAGTAGTAGATGAATAGATAAATCTATTTTTCTCCTTGGAGGTAATTTCAGTATTTCTTCTAGGAATACATCTTTAAATCCCCGAAGAACCACAAATTATTCCAAACTTGGTTTGTTTTCTTTCTCTAGAATTGTTTTCACTTGGATAACCTATATTTTGCATCCTTTACTCATGCACTTTTTAAATTTCATTTCTAATATTTGTCTAACAAAAACCACTTTACTAATTCCTTGCACTATTCTTGATATTCCATTTTCATCTTTGTATACAAATTATTTTTCATAACAGTTTAGTACAATTTTTTTTCTTTTCTAACCATTCCATTTCGATAAATATCTCATATGATCCTAAAGGTAGTACATTCAAGTTTATCTTTGTATCTTGACCACTTATATTCAACTCACAATCATGAATGAGTTATGTTACCTTTCTTTTTCTGCATGTTTCTAATTGTACTAACCATGATTTAGTATGCTTTACTTTCTTCAGCTTGTTTGAGTCTACTAAATATGGGTTAACATAACTTTAACTAGCTCCTCGGTAAATTAAAATAGATACTTTCATATTATGAATTTTACCTTCAATCTCCACAATAGTGGGTTGATGGTCTACTTTCATGCCATCCAAAGTTGGGTTGATTCTATGAATACTTTTTCCAATATATCTAATTGCCGAAGCTTCTTGTAAGTTATGAATATTTTTTCTTGCATCATTCCTATAGGGAGATTTTCTCAATAAATTTGGTTCTCCACATCCCCAACATTTCAATGGTTCTCTAGTATTATCATTTGTTTT
>ML825136.1:45453-65839 GCA_009831015.1 Picea engelmannii | reverse complement strand
TCTACCATAGCCAGTCTATCTGCTACCTGAGCCAAAGATTGAGACATGGTCCGCTGACTAGCTAGCATATCACTGATAACCTGTATGAAGGTTACATCTGGATCCACGGGGGCCTTACCACTGCCCTTTGGTCGTTCATATCTGTCACCTAGACTCCTCTCTGCTTCACGCTCGGCCTCGCGCTCTGCTCTTCTCTCTCCTTCTTTGTGTGCCTCTTCCTCTTCCTCTGAACTGGGAGGGAAGGGAGGAAATTTGGGCCTATCCCTTCTTTCCCTGCGCCTGTTGTAAGTGACATATTCGTCACCTACGTGCTCACGACCATCTGGTTCTTCTGCTGTATTCATTGTCTTTAGTCACAAGCTGGTAGGACTAAAGCTCTGATACCACTGAAAAATTCATGATCCCTCTGATCAAGATATTTTCTACTGATCTAATGTTCTGTCTTGCAGATCTGATACACTGAGGGGTTTATGGATGCGTTTCAGTTGTATGTTTGAGATCTTGATGGTTATTGTATGTGCATGTGGGTTATTGCTTGTGCATGTTGGTTATTGCATGTGCATGTTGGTTATTGCATATGCATGTTGTGTATTTATGGTTTAAACAACATTTAAAGGATGCATGCGGAAGTCAAGAACATAAACTGCTCAATAACATGTATTATACAACTCAAGCATGGAAATACAATAGCATACTGAAAATATAGAATATAATCGTCAGCTAGATATCATGGATCGTCATTGGAATACAAGCAAATAACATCAAAATACCCATGATCAAAAGATGATAGAAAATCTAATGCATGCATGGATAGATCGGCAAAAATTTGCAATTCCGAAGAAGTACGGTAACCGTTACCAGCTGGAAAACTCGTCCAGAAGAATAGACCGTCGGAATGTGTTGGAAACTGCTCCAATAGAAGCGCCCTGGCCTCTAGACTGAAATGGATGAGTGTCGGATCTCGGATCTTGTCTCTGAGGCACTGGATCTGGACCCCTGGGGGGTTTGCGCACCTCCCGGGACACTGGATGTGCCCCAAAGGATTCCACCAACGAAATCTGCTTCTATATGGATCAAAACGATCGTCTCGCCAAATGCAGAACTGGGTCGGAAGGTTTTCCCCGGATCTTCTCTGATACTCTGCATGCAACCCCAAATGTCTATCCGAAAGAGCTGCACCCTAAATGGCTGGATGGTGCGCTCTGAATGATTCCACCGTCGGAATCTGATGGGAAGTAGCTCAATCTAAGCGCCCTAGTTGGATCTCAACTGGATCGAAAGGAAAATGTAATCAGATCTTTGTCCTCGTGCAGCTCGACAAACCCTCAATCTGACTTACGCCCTCACTAGTTGAGCTGCGCCCTCTGTAACTGGATGCTTCTGAATGTCACAATGAAATACCTGGATGGTATCTCCGATGGGCTAGGGTGTGTCTCTCAACAACGAAACCGATCAATGGTGGTGGTTTCCTCCAGAAATCCACAAAACAATATAGTCAAATCCTCTCCTCCTCTGGGAACTCTCAACATCAAATCATAACAATGCATAATGAGGAATTAGGACAAATTCCTCCCTTTATACCTTTCCCAATCTAATTCACCATTGACCTCACTTAAGCTAGGCGATTTTCCTCCTAAGGTGAATAATTAATTAATTAAGTCCCCCTTTAGCAACTTTTCATTCTAATTCTTCGTTGACTTAGGCTTAAGAGACTTTTCCTAAGTATTTTGGCTTAATTCATCGTTTAGCCATCAAATCCTCCTTATTTCTCCATCGTGTTCCCTGTTTGTGCCTGGCTATAGTCTACAGGAGCACATAGACTACTAAGTCACTCCCTGTTGGCCTACTCTTGGGAACGGGACATCACAAAATGCTTGTGGGTAACACTGTCACCATTGGTCACCATGCCAGGGCAGTGTCCCCCAGCTATTCTCTTGAAAGAAAAAGCAATAAGACAAAGATAAAAAAAGGCATTGAATGGGCTAAGAAACATTTGCATCCAGAACAAGGTGCAGCTCACCCTCTTCAGAGGCACCCACAAGCAATCCCTACATTTCCCTGTGATCACTGCACCCCTTGCCCAAACATCCCCATACCATCTCATGCATTTACATGACCTAGATTGGTCTTCACCCAGAGACATCCCACACTTAAGGAGAATTAGCCCAATAGGACGTCCTGGGACCCTCTCCAAACCTGGCTTGTAGAATAACATAACGTCTTTGAGCACTTGTCTGGGAAAAGGGGGGTTTTATGCACATGTTTGGGTAACTTGATTATTACATGTGATTGACATTGCTATGATCCCTGTGACTTATGAGCCCATGGAGGGTGTACTTTTTGTTGTTGTAGGGACACACCCAAAGGACAAGTACATGTGGGGAGATGATTAGCTCGGACCTCCATAGGGATAAAATCCCACCAGATGGATGTTGAGACCCCAGCTAGGGGGAGACATATACCAAAGGCTTGCACCGGAGAGAGAGGAGGACGTTCCACCATAGACAGCCTGGCAGGCCTAGACTCAGGGGGCTCTTTCTCTCCCACCATGATGTTGGCCCCTGAAGGCCCTTGATGTCATCATTTAGAGCCCTGACGTCACCTAGTTGAGTTGTCCAGCTTGAGGACGGTTTGGGTTCGCACGTGTGGCATTTCCTTAGGGGTTTTGAGCCCCAACGTTTCACTTGGAGGGCTAGCGTTCCAGCAGAGAGGCTAACATCACCCTAAAAGGGGCATGACATCACCCTAAAAAGATAAAATTAGGATTTTATTGGATAATTTTGTGTAAAATTGGATTTTTCATGTAAACTGGCCATGTCGGCCTTTTTGACCTAATTTTGTAATTAAAGGTCATTTGGATTGTATAAATAAGGGATCATTCCCTTGTATTTTTTCATCATTCTTTCACTCACACTTGTGAGGTCAGAAATTCAGACTCTTTAAGGCTCTTTGGCTGAAATTAAGTGGTGCACAACTCTTGGAGGAGGCTAATCTTGGTATTTTTTGGCATTTTCTTGGTGGAAAGTCTTCAACTAGGCTATTGGCTAGATTATTCTTGGTGAATGTAAGTGAATTTCTGCAATTCTTCTTTTTTTTGAATGGTTATGGTAGTTTACTATGCATTTTACTAAGATTATGAAATTGCTAGCTTAAAACCCTAAGATCAAGCACATGTTATTGTCCTTGTCTTAATAGCTTTTCACCTACTAGATTTTGCTCGAAAACCTATCCTTTGAAGCATGTGCTAGAGCCCTACCATTGTAGCACTCTTGCATCACTTGCTTCATCAAGCCTTTACTTACTTCAAGCTTGAGCTAAAGAAGAATGAAAACCCCTAGGGCCTAGGGTTACATACTTCCTAGTAGCCGTTTTCCTTCTAGAGCTTGTTGATTGAGGCCTTGGGTTACTAACACCTCAACCATCATCCCTCTTGTCCTTAGCTCACACATTAGCATTTGATTCCTTCAAGATTGTTGCTGCTAAAAGTGACTCCATTAGCCCTAAATACACTGATCTAGACTTCATACTTGATTGATTAATGAAAACAACCCTTGAAACTTATACACCAAGCTATTTGCTAACATTTCCTAAACCTAGATTAGACTAATCTACTAACCTTCTTGCTTCTGTTACAAAAGTAAGCTACAGCCATATATTACAGCAGTAAAAGCTCCTAAAAGCAATTGATAAAGTTGATTTTTACATTGCCTCATTAGCTTCTGACAAATGCTAGCATAGTGCTATTATTAGATTATCATTTTTGGTCAATTTGAAGCTAATTTAAAGCAATGATTGTGGAGCTATTATCATATATACATTGTTGTTGTAGATTTCTGTTTGCTTCATCTTTTATCAACTCATTGCTTTCATTGACAAGTCCAAGATTTTATGAAGCACTAACATCAATTGTACTTGCAAAAATAGTGTTTTCTTGTTGCTTTGTTCAGGGAAGGTACACTTAAGCATATCATTGCTTCACTGGTTAAAACTTTGGGACTTTCTGATCGGTGTGACTTGTGGGAGGGGATAACTTTTCTTGATACCTCAACCTTTTCCTTCTCAAACCCCCAGGTCACTGGGGACGTCTCCCCTGAGGCTTTCACCCCTAAATAGAAAGAGGTGTCTTATTAAGGTGACAGTGATAGGACAACCTCTTGCTACGCCAATTTTCCATCCTTTAGCCTTTCCCTTTTGGACAATTACAAATTGTGTGATAACATTTTGGCGCCGTTTCCGGGGAACACTGAGTCAATTCTCCTCAAAGATGACACTTTTCAGTAAGCCTTTCCTCAAAATCCTTTACTTTACAAAGATTACCTGGCAACTCCACCGAGGGTGATCCCCTCATCCCTTTGGTAGTTTCAAGAAAACTATCTGGCGACTCCACAAACCTCAGGGAGGTATACCAACCCTCCCCAGTCCTTTAGAAGAAAACCTCCCAGAAACTCTCCTATAGTAAAATCATTGTTTGGAGGAAATATTCCCTTAAACACAATGTCTAGCACAGGGACTCAGACCGTCAATCCAAACCTAGCCAATAACCAGAAGAAATGGTCATCCAAACTCTTCAACACGTTAGACATGACAAGTATACCAGGGTACCCTAGGAAAATTCCCCCTAAGTATGAAAAATGGTTGCCTAAGTTCATTGGTAATGATTCAGTCAGTGCCAAAGATCACATGAGTAATTTCTGGGCCTTCTTTCATCTTCATCCCATCAGTGATGATGTTGAGGATCTAGCTATGAAATTATTCTCTGCTACCCTCCATGATGGCGCTAGACGTTGGTACAATGGGTTCCCTGATGCTAGTATTAAAACCATGGATAGGTTGGAGGAAATCTTCCTCAACCGATGGAGTGTCAAGGAAGACCCCAACATGTTGTTGATAAGGCTGAATAACCTTTTGAAACAAGAGAATGAAACCGTTAGAGAATTCCATGACAACTTTGAGAATTTGATGCAAAAAATCCAAGTAAGCCATCATCCTTCCGATAGTTTCCTTCTCTTTTTTTATACCAAAGCCTTTACAGGACAGTTGGGATATATCCTCAG
This sequence comes from Picea engelmannii, assembly GCA_009831015.1. NCBI lineage: Eukaryota > Viridiplantae > Streptophyta > Pinopsida > Pinales > Pinaceae > Picea > Picea engelmannii. The sequence goes on along the minus strand of ML825136.1, from coordinate 60,785 downwards.
AGATAAAGCCCCTAAAACAATCCAAGAATCCCAAGAGATAGCTACAAGGATTGAAGACAACATTTCATCATCTAGAGTTGAGCCTTTCTCAACCTCAAGAGTCAGAATGGATGCTAAACCTAAAATACTCCACAATGTTGAACCTACCTCAAACATTAGCGCTAGCCTAGCAAATCTACAACTGAATGTAGATGGCATGGTAAGAACCCAGGAACTAATGATGAATATAATTGTCAACCTAGAAAGAGCTCAACAACAAGCCCCTAGGGTTCCTTACAAAGGGCAATTCCAAAAAGGTAACCAAGTCTTTAGACCAAAGCATGATCAAGAGGTTCCCAATACTTTAGCCCTTGCAAATGTAGTGGATGAAAACACTTGGTGCTTACAATACAGTGAATCACATTGGGAGCATGAGTGTCCTTTCAACAATGGTGATCATGACCAAATAAACATTGTTAACCCCACCATTGAAGACCCTCAATATTGCCTTGATGTCACACTTGAAGAACATCAAGAAGGCATAAAGGAAGCAGCCAGGAAATCTAGGATGGAGGTGATAAATAAACTTGACCAAGAATCAAGAGAGAAGTTGAAGAAGCAAGAATTCCAAGTATATACTAGGCAAAAAAAGAATGAACCAACCTTCCTCTATTGGTCCTGCAGTTTCACAAACAAGACCTCCAGCCATGAGCATACTTCTTCCTAAGAATCCTCCCTAGACTGATAAAGTTGATTTGAAGTTTGATTTTGAACATGCACTAGCAAAAATGCACGTGACCATTCCCTTATGAGAAGTCATCAAGGTCCCATCTGTGAAAGAACGATTCGATAATTTTTTCAAAAGTTCATATGACCCAATGGACCCTCCTATCATGTTACAAGCAAATCACTTTAAGGTTCAGTATGATGGACATCCACCTTTCTTCATGACTTTATTGATTAACAACAAATACCTTAACAACTGTATGCTTGATTCAGGGGCAGGTGCTAACATGATGTCCTTGAAGGTCATGGAAAGATTGGGTCTAAAAGTCACACGACCTTACAGGAATGTGTGTGGTTTTTGAGTCCAAGGCCATACCCACTCATGGGGTAGTTGAGAATGTCAAAGTTTGCCTTGGAAGATACCCCGAGAGAGTGATCCATATGGATATTGTGGTAGTGGATGTCTCGGATGTATGGGGAATGTTGTTGTCCAGGAAATTCGCTGCGATGTTGGGAGGCACCTTAGAGATGGATCTCACCTATATTAATTTGCCTATGAAGGATGGTACAATAAGCTGCTTGTCGAATGTGCCAATGAATAACGTCAATGTGCAAGAAATTGGTAATGACATTGGAACTAACGAAACGCATGAACCGGTCAAAGAAAGTCTTCCTGAATACTCCCCTGACAATATGCCTTTCGCTGCAGAGGAAGACTTTGATCAAATACAATGGCCGAAGAAAGAGGAGTATCAACAACTCCTAAACAAATATAAAGACAAATAAGTTGGGTCTGTCAAGTTATTAAAGAAAGGGGAAGATGACATACTGATCCGACCGTCCCAACAAGAAGTCTTCACAGCAGAATGCCACCCTCCTCCCTCAAGACAATACACTAGGGTTGTACAAGAGACAGCCAAATTCAAGACCAAGGAGTACAAAGAGGGAGATATGGTCTGGATGTGGGATACAAAGAAAGGAGAGCCTACCAATGTCAAAGGAAGTACACAATTTTGGTTTGGTCCCTTCATAGTTGGAAGGAAGTCATTCAATGATGCCTACTACTTATCCATGTTGGAAGGAAGAAGACGTCCATTACCAGTTGGTGGACACCTCCTTAAGCCCCATCAAGGGCCAGAGACTTTAATTCATAGGTAAGTGCAGGTAAGTAGGTAGGCATTTTGCATTCATTGTATATACCATCTACATTTCATGCTAGAGTAGTTGTATTTCCATTTGTATATATGCTTGCTTACTTTCATTTTATTATATCATATATGAGCCAGGGGTGATATCACCACCTCAAATGATTACTAATAAATTTTCTTGAGATCTAGCAGGTCATGGGTCATACCATAGATGTTGAGGTTCTCATGAGCTCTACGGTGAGCACATGTCCCCGAGTTGGAGCCATATGTTATCCCCCAGCCTAGTGATAACTAAGGAGATTATGTGTCTAGGCCCACAGGTCYTAGACATGGAGTACCGAGAGCCATATTAACTTGAGCTTGGACTTAGAGGGCCCATCCTTCTTCTTCAGCGCCTCCATCCTGTCAACAGCAACAACATCCATCCCATCGGCTTGGTCCCAAAGCAGCAGTGGGTCTTTCTCCATGAGATAATGAGTTCGGGTATCATGGTATGTGTCACTCTGATTCTCAAAACATTTGAATATGTTCATTTAATTCTCTTTTACTTTATGACGTGTGCTTGGATTTTATGCATGTTATCCCCTAGCCTAGGGATAATTAAGGAGATTATGTCTCRAGCCCACAGGTCCTAGACATGGAGTRCCGAGAGCCAGATCAACTTGAGCATGGCCCTGGAGGGCCCATATTTTTCTTCTTCAGTGCCTCCACGTTGTCAGCAACARTAGCATCCATCACATCGGCCTGGTCCTACAGCAGAAATGCATCTTGCTCCATGAGGTAATGAGTCCGGGTATCATGGTATGTGTCACTCTGATCCTCAAAACCTTTGAATATGTGCATTTAACTCTTTTTGCTTCTAACGTGTGCTTGGACCTTATGCTTTTCCACTTGACCACACCTGGGGGGAATGATAGGATGCCCTAGTAAGCTAGTACCCATAGGGTTTGAGTTGCCATTGGGGGGATTCATGAAAGGCCATCATCTGTTCCCACCATATTTACCACTTTTCATCTTTCTCCCACTCATCCATCTCATTATACTGGTCCGGGCATTGGGTTGGCCAAATATCTAAGGGTTTTACCTTACCTTGTGGGAAGAAGGGGCTAAAGGCCCTGAGGGTAAAAGTAGCTTGCAAAAGATAAAAGCCAAAATAATGAAACCCTGAGATGATTCGCCCAGGGATCCCCGAATCTTTATCTTACAAGCTTACCTGGCGACTCCACTAAGGATGATTCCCTGGGTGTTTGGAAAGTATTGATAATTGTATCATCTCCTTGTTGTCACTAGTCAAAATCAAGAGTAACCTATTGTGATAACTAAAAGGCAACACTTGGAAATGATTCTCAATGTCGTAAATGGGGTCCATATCATAACCAACTACATCCCACTTACCTCTTCCAACATGTATGAACTCATCAATATCAACTATGTCACTATCTATATCATAACATGGAAGGATTCAAAACATTCAAGGGCTCATCCATCTCCTCATCATTTCCCAAATCATAAAGTAGAGAATCATCAAAATTATGGAGAGGAGGGTAACTTATTGTGTTTGTTTCTTCTTGTGCAGGAGCTTGGAGGACTTGGGTGTCTTCAACATGCATCATTTTTTCATCCTCATGAGTTGCCCCTTCATCTTCAATTGTACAACAAGGAAAATCTACTTCGTTCGAGGATTCCATTTCTTCTTCCTTCTCTAAATCATAACACAAGGCATTGTCAAGATCCTGAAAAGGAAAGTGACTAACCTCATTCTCTTCTTCCTGTGTAGGGGGAAAAGTCTCGTGGATGGCTTCATCAGAGAGAGGAGGGTATGTCGACACTTCATCATCTTGTTCAGGTTCCAGCTCCTTAACTGTGTCTTCAACAATCCTTGGCTCTTCCCTCTGTGGTTGGAAAACCTCATCAAGATCTTTTCCCTTAGCATTTGGTTGGACAAAAATTTGTTCCCCTTCTTCTTGGAAATCAACAGTAAAGGTTTCAAGGGAAACTAATCTTTCCAAATCAAGAGTGACTAGGGTACCTTTAGGGTCATTGATTTTAGTCCCTAGAGAGAAGATGTGTTCTCCCTTGGACAAAAAGATATTTGCCTCGATTTGCATGGCCATGTTGTAAGCTTCGTTGAGTGTTTTTGGCCTCTTTTTACTTAGGAGAAACCCCAAATGCACCATGAGTGCATTGGTATAGATATACACAAGGTACTTCTCTTCAGGACAATGGCTGCTAGGAATCTGATATACCAAATCCTCAAACCTATACTCGAAGTCCCTGACAGTCTCATTCTCGGTTTGTTTTACACATTCGAGTCTTTTTAGTAACATTTGGATATCTTCTAATTTCAAACCCCATCTCTTGAGAAATATTTCTTCTAACTAGTCCATAGATGTGATACTAGCAACAGTGAGATTATCATACCATCTCCTAGCATTTCCATGAAGAGTGGCGGAGAAAAGTTTCATTACCAAATCTTCAGCATCATCACTGATAGGATGGAGTTGAAATAAGGACCAAAAATCAACCATATGATAGTCAACTCTTTCCCCATCACTACCAGTGAATCTAGGGAGCCATTTTTCGTACTTCAGGGGCATTTGTCGAGGGTATCCCGGGATTTTACTCATGTCTAGGGGTTTGCAATTTCCCCGGTCCCATTGAGAAGTAATGGTTGGCTTCGTCATCAGTGGAGTCGCTGGATAATTTTCTTGAAATTATCAAAGACATAAGGGAATCATCCTTAGTGGAGTCTCCAAGTAAGCTTGTAAGATAAAGACTCTTGAGGAAAGTCTTACCGAAAAAGTGGAGTCTTTTGAGGAGAATTGACTGAGTGTTCCCTGGCAATGGCACAAAAATGTTATCGTGCAATTTGTACTTTGGTAGAAAGGAAAGGTAAATGAAGACAAATTGACGTAACGAGAGACTATCCTATCACTGTCACCTCAATAGGATGTCTCTTTCTATTTAGGGTGGTAGGCCCAGAGGAGACGTCCCCGATGACCTAGGGTTTTCAGAAGGCGAGGGATAAAGGCCAAGTAAAAGGTTCCCTCTCACAAGTCACCACCGATCAGAAAGTTCGGCTAAACAACCAATAAAGAGATAATAAAACCAGAAGTGTACCTGCCCGGAACAGAGCAACATGAAACTATATTTGCAAGATCACTTGTTGGTTAGTACCTCATATAACCAGAGACTTTCTCAATAAAATTAATTGACTAATATTATTGATGAAGTAAATGAAAATGTATAGAAACAATAATCACAATACAATACTTCACAATTAATGCTTTAAAGAAGCTTCAAAATGAGCAAGAATGATTAATCATCATTATCATAACACCAACATCCATCATAAGCAAACAAGGCTATGCATTAGTCAATATTTCAATTGTTTAGAAAAGCTTTAAATGCTGCAAAGTATGGTCGTACTTAACTGAATAATAGCAGAAATAAAGTTAGCAGGTCAATCTAAACTAGGGTTAGAAGGTGTTAGTAGTTGTTCAAAGATTTGGATGTTTGAAGTTGTGATCAAAACACTCAAGAGAGAGAGATCTTAGATCAGTGTCTTCTTAGGGCAGATGGAGTCAATGAGTGGCTGCAAGAATTGAAGGAACAAGATGATAGTAATAGAGCCAAAGACCAGAGAAATTTGATGGATGAAGTGTTGGTAAGCCAAGGCTTCAACCATCAAACCCTAGGGGAAAACGACTATTAAGGTGTAGGTAACCCTAGGCCTTAATAGGTCTTCGTCCCTCTTTAGCTCAATGATGAAATAAAAATGGCTGGATGAAGTGACAAGTACTAGGGTGTTGCAAAGGCAAGGCCCTAGTAATGGCTTCAAGAAAAACGACTCCTTGGCATAATCTAGTAGGTAGATAACAATTGGAACAAGGACTATAACAAGTGCTTGATCTCTAGGGTTTAATCCAACAATTTCATTAACAGAATGCAAAGTAAAACACTATAACCATTCAAGTAAGAGAAGAATTACAGAAATCTACTCACATCACCATCTATCATCAATGCAAAACCCTAGTTGTAAACTTTCCACCAAGAAAAATACCAATTACACCATAAAAAGCCTTCCTTCAACAAGTGCGCACTAGTATTTCAGCCAAAAACCCTAAGGATGCAAATTTCAGACCTCACACAAGTGTGAGTGAAAGATGATGTGAAAAAGAAAGTTTTAGCTCTCTACTTATACCATACTAATGACCTTAATTTTACTTTTAGGTCACAAAAGGCCGACATGGCCAATTTTACATCAAAATATTGTTTTACATTAAATGTCATAACTAAAACCCTAATCAAGCATAAATGATGATGTCATTCCCTTTTAGGGTGACGTTAGGCCCTTTTAGGGAAACGTTGGCTTCTTGGAGCAAAACGTTAGGCCTCCTTGGGCCTCTGAAACCTTCCACACGTGCCACTTGGCACATAACTACCTCCCAAAACCTCCATAAGCGTTGGATGATGTCATAGGTGTCTTGGGTGACGTCATGGGCCTTCCAAGGCCTATGTCCTGGTGGAAAAGGAACAACCCCCCTGGGTACGGGCCTGTCAAGCTGCCTCTAGTGGAACGTCCTCCTCTTCTTCGGTGCAAATCCTCTGATCTGTCTCTGCCCCCTGCTGGGGTCTCAGCATCCATCTGGTGGGCTTTCAGCCCCATGGAGGTCCGAACTAATCATMTCCCCATGTGTACCTGTCCATAAGGGTACCTATCCATYGRGTATGGTCCTAAAACATCAACAGATACCCCCTCCATGGGCTCATAAGTCACAGGGATCATAGCAATGTCAATCACATCTAATCATCAAGTTATTAAACATGTGCATAAAACCACCTTTACCTGGACAAGTGCTCAAAGACATTATACTAATCTACAAGCCAAGTTTGGAGGAAACGCTAGGACGTCCTATTGGGCTAATGCTCACTGGATGTGGGGTGTTTCTGGGAGAGACCAAATCTAAGCCATGTGAGTGGATGAAGTGGSTAAGGGATGTTCGGGCAAGGGGTGAAGTGATAGAAAATAAATGTATGGCTTACCTGTGGGTGCCTCTATAGAGGGTGAGTTTCACCTATCATGGATGCAAATGTTTCCAAGCCCATTCATGCCTTTTGTCTTTATTTTATTGCTTTTTCTTCAAGAAGCTAGTTAGGGGACACTGCCTTGGCGTGGTGACYAGTGGTGGCAATGCTACCCACAAGCATTTCACRAAAATGAGAAGGTTGGCTCGTGATGAGACCCCATGGCRTGGTTACCAGTTGCTGGTAGGGTCATACTGCTACATACCCATGGACCTAATAGGTTGGCTCGTGATGAGACCCCCTATCCTCTAACTAGGTCTTGTTTTATTATTTTTTATGGGTCTCTCTGTTTCTTGCTGAGAAGTTTTTTACTGCTTTCTCGGGGATCCCTGGGCGAAGCATCTCTAGGTTTCATTCTTTGGCTTCTATCTTTTGCCAGCTACTTTTACCCTTTGGGCCTTTAGCCCCTTCTTCCCACAAGATAAGGTACAACCCTTAAATATTTGGCCAACCCAATGCCTGGACCAATGTAATGGGATGGATGAGCAGGAGAAAGATGGAAAGTGGTAAGTATGGTGGGAGCAAACAATGGCTTCTCATGAATCCCACCAGTGGCAACTCAAAACCTATGGGAACAAGCTTACTAGGGCATCCTTTCATTCCCCCCAGATATGGTCAAGTGGATAGGAATAAGATCCAAGCACCCGTTAGAAACAAAAAGAATTGAATGCACATATTCAAAGGTTTGGAGGATCAGAGTGACACATACCATGATACCCGGACTCATTACCTCATGGAGCAAGATCCATTTCTGCTACAGGACCAGGCCAAGGTGATGGATGTTGTTGCTGCTGCTAACAAAGTGGAGGCGTTGAAGAATGAAAAGATGGGCCCTCTAGGTCCATGCTCAAGTCGATCTGGCTCTCGGTATTCCATGTCTAACAGTCTAAGACCTGTGGGCCTCGAGACATAATCTCCTTAGTTATCCCTAAACTGGGGGATAACAAACCCTAGGAATACTAGCACATGTTATTGTCCTAGCTTCAAAAGCTTTCACCTAATAGATATTGTCAGAAGACCAATTTTCTTGAAGCATGAGCTAAGGCCTTGCCATTGCAACACCTTAGTATCCATTGCTTCATCTTAGCTAATTTTTCTTCATCATTGAGTTAAAGAGGGAGGAAATCTACTAAGGCCTAGGGTTACCTACACCTTAGTAGCTAGTTTCCCCTTGGGTTTGACAATTGGAGCCTTGGGTTACCAAAAGTCCAACCTATCATTCTCTCTTGTCTTTGACTCTCCATTATCATTTTTCTTCAACATTTGTTGCTGCATTATTGACTCCATTTGCCCTAAAATCACTAGTCTAAGTCCTCTCTTAAGTAATTGATCAACACAACTTTCAAAACCTACTCTTTGAGCAACCTACTAACACTTTCTAACCCTAGAAAAGCCTAACCTACTAACAACATTGCCGCTGTTACTAAAGTAAGCTACAGCCATTAGATGCAGCATTAAAAGCTCATAAAAGCAATTGAAAAGGATGATTTATACCTTGTCTTATTTGCTTCTATCAAATGTTAGTATTATGATTTCAATGGTTAATGATTCTCAGTCATTTTGAAGCTATTTTCAAGGCATTTAATGTGAAGTATTTGCTCTATAAATATTGTAGTTATAAATTTTATGTTTACTTCATCATATTCGGAAAATTGCTTTTCTCAAGAAAGTCCATGGTTTTATGAAGTGCTAACCAGCAAGTGTACTCGCAAATATATCTAGTTTCTTGTTGCTTTGTTCCGAGTAGGTACACTTTGACATATTATCTTTTCATTGGTTATAAAACCGGAATTTCTGATCGATGGTGACTTGTGAGAGGGGATCTTTATCTAGCCACTTTGACTTTGCCTTCTCAAACCCCCAGGTCACCAGGGACGTCTCCCCTGGGCCTACCACCCTAAATAGAAAGAGACATCCTATTGAGGTGACAGTGATAGGATAGTCTCTAATTACGCCAATTTTCTCTCCTTTAACCTTTTTTTCTATCAAAGTACAAATTGTGTGATAACAATGCCTTTTGACTTGTCCATACCTGGGGGGATCACAGGATGCCCTAGCAATTTGGAGCCCTTAGGAGTGAGTTTCCACTTGGTGGGTTCATGAAAGGCCATAGTCCATTCCCACCATACTTTTCACTTTTCATCATCTTCCCGCTCATCCATCCCCTGCATTGGTTCGGGCATTGGGTTTACCAAGCTAGTTAAGGGTTGTACCTTGCCTTGTGGGAAGAAGGGGCTAAAGGCCCAGAGGGTAAAAGTGGCTGCCAAAATATAAAAGCCAAAAGAAGAAAACCTTCAAATGCTTCGCCCAGGGATCCCTGAGAAATAAATAAAAGGATTCTCAATAAGAAAAAGGAGGGACCCATAAAATAAATAAACTCAAGACCTAGTTGAAGGATAGGGGATCTCATCACGAGCCAGTCTATTAGGTCCATGGGCATGTAGCGGTATGACACTACCATTCAGCTGGTCACCACGCCAGGGTAGTGGCTCTTGGTAGCATGGCCAAGAGAAAGGGAGTCTCATCACAACTCGGCCTTCTCATCTCCGTGAAATGCTTGTGGGTAACACTGTCACCACTGGTCACCACACCAAGGCAATGTCCCCCAGCTATTCTCTTGAAAGAAAAATAAATAAGACAAAGAGAAAAAAGGGCATTGAATGGGCTAGGAAATATTTGCATCCAGAACAAGGTGCAACTCACCCTCTTCAGAGGCACCCACAAGCAAGCCCTACATTTCCATGTCATCACTGCACCCCTTACCCAAACATCCCCATACCATCTCATGCACTTACATGACCTAGATTGGCCTTCACCTAGAGACATCCCACACTTAAGGAGAATTAGCCCAATAGGACATCATGAGACCCTCTCCAAACCTGGCTTGTAGAATAGCATAACATCTTTGAGCACTTGTCTGGGAAAAGGGGGGTTTTATGCACATGTTTGGGTAACTTGATTATTAGATGTGATTGACATCGCTATGATCCCTATGACTTATGAGCCCAGGGAGGGAGTACTTGTTGTTGTTGCAAGGCCACACCCGACAGACAGGTACATATGGGGAGATGATTAGCTCGAACCTCCATAGGGCTAAAATCCCACCAGATGGATGCTAAGACTACAACTAGGGGGAGACATATACCAGAGGCTTTCACCAGAGAGAAAGGAGGATGTTCCACCAGAGACAGTCCGACAGGTCTTGACCAAGGGGGGTCTTTCCCTCCCACCATTATGTTGGCCCCTGAAGGCCCTTGACATCATCAGTCAGAGCCTTGACGTTGTTGACTGTCTATTCAAATAGGGGGTCAACTCCATGTGCCATGAAGAGATGCATCATCAGATGCTAATATGTCGAAGACAGTTTGGTTCTACTGGGCAATTTATGCCTCCAGCACATATGTTTGTAAACGGAATTTCCGCACCCCTGCGTGGGTTAATAATGTAATAGGTCTTCATGGTCATAGTTAGGTCAGTTACCTTGGGATTTATTCATTAGGAGAGTTATTTTCACCGAGGGTTTTTTATCCTTAGGTTATTAATTGGGCTTTTCAGCCTTATTAATTTCCCTTGAGTTTTTCCCTCACACCAGCAATAATTCCTCCAAAGTGATGAAGGGCATTCTAATGGAGTTATCCTCTGGTAACTATTGTTTAGGAATGATCTAAATGACCATGTATGACATCTTACAAAGTTTTGCGGAATTTCGTCGAGTCTAGATAGGTTTTTTTTAATTAATTAAATTAATTAAATTTTCCTAAGGCTGGAAGTTTAATTATTTAATTAATTAATTGTTTTTGAGCAAATATTGTAAAAACTAGGTCCTTGGGATTTTGCTAGGGGTATTTGTGCTCAAAAGAAATGGAAAGACACCCCCTACACCCTTGGACCAAGTTTCAGCTCAGTCAGACAACTTTTGCTAGGTGTTTGTCCACCAAGAGTCTCAGTCAGTCAAAACAACAATTTTAATTGCTAAGTCATGACATAGTCAAAATGTCATTTTTGTAATTTATGAGTTAAATGGGTAAAGTAATGATGGAAAAGGGTGAGAGAGATGATTCCTAACCTACCCAACCCACCTCCTAATCTTTTCACACCCCCTTACCCACTCACCCACTCAACCCTCATGCCCCCTAGGGGGATTTGTGCCTCCCCTCATATGGAAACCTTTGAATATGCCTTTTGATTGAGTTGTGGGCCCCTCCCATGAGTAGTGCGCCCTTCCTAGCCTACAACCTCATCCTTGCCTTGTCCCCACACTCCAAACTACATTCCAACTCATCAATCCTCACCCAAACCCTAAGTGGTGTGCCCCTCTCCTTGGGATGCTCTCTTTGGCTTGGTATTTGACACTTGGATCTCATCCAATAGGGGTGACTTTGCCTCTCCAAGTATATATGAGAACCTCCCCTCACTCATTTCTAGACCATTCTTTGAGCTAGTGTTATGCTACTGGATTTTCGCCCCATCTCTCTCTCTCTTGCTCACATTGCATCCATCCATTTTTCTCTTGAGAGTGTTGGAGCAACTTGTTGCTACAAGACTCTCCCTTTTGGATTAATAAGAAGCTTTGGAGGATTTGGAGTAACCAAGTGTAGTCTGGTTTTCTTCTTGCACATGAGGTGATATTGTGGTTTTTGGCATCTTGTGTGGTATTGAGTAGATTCTTGGGTAAAGTAGTTTACTTGGGTAGGTTCATCAATAGTACTATTGTTTATCTATATATGTTGGATGGCTGGTAGTATAAAGTATTTTATATTGTTAGTTCATTCATTCATATTATCTACTTGTATACCTCACGTTTTGTTGAAAGTTTTGCAGGTTTGCCTCTAGGGTTTGTTGGGATAGCCTCAAGGAGGAGTCTACCCTCAAGGCCTATTTAAACTCCATGCTTTTACTAATCTCATTTTCTGTTCACTTCCATTACATATTTCAGTTAGCTAACCATCATAGATAGGTCACCTAAAATATATTTTTACTTGAAATTTTTATGTGAAAAATTTCTGCCTAAAAAACATAAATTTTTCTTAACTTTTCTTGTTGTGTGCAACATTTCCAGCAAGCAATAGCTTGCTAGTTTTTGCAATTTCTTACCAGGTCAAGGGGTTATGCTGCCCAAAATCGGTCATTGTAATTAATATTGTTTGCCTACATCTTGGGTGAAAGATTGGCTAGGCCAACCCCCCAAAATCGTGAGGCTAGGGCTTAGTTTATTTTCAGCAATTTGTTATTCTTTTGCCCCACTTGTCACTAGGGCAAGGTAGTGTGGCTAGTTTTGTGTTAGTAGTTGTTTTCTTTCCACATCAACCCTCTTTGGCACAACAAAGGTAGGCTTGCCTTCACCTTGTGCCATTGTGAGTGGTTTGTCTCTTTTGATTATTCCATTTCAAGTTTTATAATTGCCTACACCTTGGGTGAGACATCCCCAATATCGTATGGCTAGATAAGTATATGTTGATGATTTGCTTATGCTTAAGTGGTTAAAATCTTCTAGAGGTAGATATCATACACATATTATATCTTAGCATAAGCCTTGTTGACCGCCTCTTCAACTAGGGGGTCAACTCTATGTACCATGAAGATATGCATCAACAAATGCAAACATGTCGAAGACTTTTTGGTTCTACAAGGCATTTTTTTTTGCTCCAGCACACAATTTTGTAAGCGGGATTACCGCACCCCTGCGCAAGTTTATAATGTAATAGGTCTACATGGATCATGTTAGGTCAGTTTCCTTAGAGTTTCTTCATTAGGGGAGTTCCTTTCGCTGAGTGTTTTTTATCCTCAGGAGGTTAATGTGGCCTAACCATCCGAGTTAATCTCCCTTGAGTTTTTCACTCCCATCCAATAAATCCTCCAAAGTGGTGAAAGGCATTCAAATGAAGTCATTCCTAGGTAGCTAGTGTTTAGGAATGTTGTAAATGACCATGTAAGACAGCACGCGAAATTTCGTCAAGTATAACTAGGTTTTTTTTAAGGTTCCGAATTAATTAATTGATTAATTAATTAATTAATTCTGGGTATTTAATGTAAAACTTAGGTCCCGGGAATTGTGATAGGGGTATTTGTAATCAAAAGAAAGCTAATGAGACCCCCTGCACCCGTGGACCAAGTTTCAACTCAATCGGACAAGTTTTGCTAGGTTGTTTGTCCACTTAAGAGTTTTTCGGGAAAATGGCGGTTTTAATTGCCAAACCCAAAACATGGGAAAATGTAATTTTTAGTCAAATTAAGTGAAGTAAGTGGCAATAAAAGATGAGAAGGACCCCACCTACCTATTCCTACCCTTTCCTACCCTTATAAACCCACATTTAATTAAAATTAAGTTTTAATTATTTCCCCTTGTGAGCTCACGTTCCCTTTTCCCACGTGAGCATATATTAGTTCATTAATTGTTATAATAATACATGTTGAGTGTGTTATGGGCCCCTCCTCATGAGGTGTTCCCTTCCACTCCTACCTCACACATCACCCTCACTAAAACTTTCCCTCACGTCCCTTACATCCCCCTTTCACCTTACGTCCCCTTCTCCACGAAAGTATTGGAAACTCATTTAAATGGGTCATGGGTCCCTTCCCTCTCCCATACGCCTTTCCTCACCCTTCCACGTCCTACCTCAAGCGTGTGTTGCTCACACTCCTCCCACACGCCCTCACTAAAACTCACGTTCCCCACGCATCACTCCTACCTCACATCTTCCCCCTACGTACACCTCACGTACTCCCTCTTTCAAAGTGGAAACTTTCACTTAAATAAAGCGTGGGCCTCTCCTTACCCACTCACACGCAAATGGGGAGTGTGTTCAACACGTTCTACCCACATGCCATACACTTTCCCTCTTCATCCCTCACGTACCTCACACCTTTCATCTTTTGACTTGCTAATTTCCTCATAATGGAGTTGGAAACCTCACGTGGGGATGGAAACATCTTGGTTCAAATCAAGGAAACTCACCTTTAAGGCATGCGTGGACTCCCTCACTTCCCTATTTTCCCCCCCCTTTCCTCCTTTTCTTGCTTTCTCCCCATCCATTCGCCTCATTTTTCCATTTTTCCCCACCCTAAAAGCTCACTCTTTCATTGGTTTGAGTTTCCTCGTGAATTTAGATCTTGACATTTGTCAATGATCTGAAGGGGGTCTCCTTGGTTTCATTTGCTATTTAAGAAACCCCACCCTCACTCTTTACTCAACTTTTCATTATTGCACTGTCATGCTACTGTTATCTCACCATCTTATTCTCTTCCTCTCTCATCATTATTGTCACTTCTCTTCATTGGTGTGGCTATTGAAGAACTTGTAAGCAATTAGTTGCTACAACTTCTTCCATTTGGATAATAAAGGAAATGTTTTGGAGGATACACGGATCTCAAGATTTGTCTGGGCTCTTTGCATGCATATGAGGTGAAATCGTTTTGTTTTAAATATTTGTGTGATTATAGGTAGATTGTTGGGTAAAGTATTTTACCTAACTAAGTTTAGTGATTGTATAATTGCTAACTTATTTGATCTGCATGTACTAATGATTAAAATTAGTTTTGATTATTCATATATGCCATCATTATTTATCTTTGTCTCACATTCTGTTTAAGCTTTGCAGGACACTTCAAGGAGAGGATATTGGGCTAAGTCCAAGCACGGATTTACCTTTATTTCTCGCATACACTCCAAGTTATTTTCTAATATTGTTCACCTTCTCTCATTCTTCATTTCGGTAGCTAACATACTTAGATAGGTCGCCTTAAAACACTATAATTTTCTGGTTTATACATGCACGAAATTTCTGCCTAAAAACAGAAATTTCATAACATTTTTCGAGTGTGTTGCAGCTCAAATCAGCAAGCAATAGCTTGCTGATTTTTGCAGGTTCTTACCGGGACAAGAGGGCATGCTGCCCAAATCACATGCACAACACACCCTCCAAACAACTCCTCTCACTGGGTAACGTTTTCTTCTTCCAATCTACTCTAAAATACTATAAACGCAAGCCCGAAGGAGTTGTACCCAAGCGGCTTGCTTTCCTTTCAGTCTTTACTTTGCAAGCTTAGCTAGATTAGTCGTGATTTCTACATGCTTGCTTAACTTAAAATAATCTAGAGTAGATCTCATAACACATACTAGCTTAGAGTCCGTGGAGGCATCGTGGATATTTTGCTTTCAGTTTATCTTACCTTGCATGCTGTTATCGCACAGTTTGTAGGAAAGGTTTGAGTAGCTAGAAGGCAAGGCTCAAACTGGCGTAACAGGAGATTCCCCACCCACTGTCACCTCGATGGGGAGCTCTTTCTATTCAGGGTGGCTAATCCCAAGGGAGACGTCCCTAGTAATCTGGGGTTCTGAAAGGTCTAAAGGTCTAAAGGATCAAGGTGATGGTTTCCTTTCACAGATTACTG
>ML825136.1:27955-40782 GCA_009831015.1 Picea engelmannii | reverse complement strand
CTAGGAGTTAGCCTAGACGGAAGAGGTTCAAGTCAAAGTGACAGCGTGGACTTTGAACCTAGGCATTGTGCCTCCGAGGACACACTAAGTGAGCAGGACTTAGCTCACGTTTGCAAGTGTGTATAAGGACGGAAACAAGCCCTTAAGGCATTATTTTATTCGCATGCTCTTAATTTCTTCAAGTTTCATAACATATATTTCAATGCAATAACACACATAGCTAAGTGATGATGATCTAAGGCAATTTTCATTTATATTGGCAAGTTGTTCTTATCCTTGTGTAGTATCCATTTCTTTCAAGATTGCATGTGTATATGGTTAAGTAAATGATGATGGAATGAGTCCTTTCTTTCAGCATTCCTTTACATGTTTTAGATGTATCTACATGCTTCAATTTCATGATCTGCAACACATCTTTTGGGGCTGAATAAGTTTCGGTTTTGACACTAATTCACTAATTTCGGGCAACTTAAAGTCACTTAAACACTCATGAACACATTAAAAAACTTACTCCTTAGGCATAATAATATATTAGAATTAATAGGACACCTAAATTCACCATCTTCGCCATCTAAAATGGGGCTTGAGGAAGGCAACGGAAGGTGCTAGGTCGGGGATGGTCTCACGGCATGCGGCGTCTTTTCCGGGAGTACTCGGGTCTTTAGGGTTGATCTGTGAAACTAGGGTAGGCCTCGTTGCCTCACTTCTTGAGCATCCAGCAGCCATTTCGTAATTGGGGGAGGAGGATTTTGGTTTGACACTTAGCTAGGGGTAATAAAATCTTTAAAATCCTTAAGCAACTTTTAATCCACTTAGTGTTTTAGGCAACTCTTTCATTGGTACATCTTTGGGTAGTTTAGAACAGTACTTGCAAGCATATATCTCATTCATTTTTACATGCAAGTTTATCTTTTATCTCTTTGTGGATTAATTATCTAAGTGTCAACTTTAGTATTGTGGATCACTTTTTCTTTAAAGCTTTTCAAATTATCTGTTAAGTGATCTTTATGGTGTGATCCTTCATGAGATAGCGTATCCCATTTGGAGGCATCATCTTGTTGGATCTTGAGTGTTGTGGTTGCCATTGAAAGGCAGTCCAATAGAGTAAGTGCTATTGGGGCATGCTTGGCTTTATGTGGATGATCTTTATGCTTTGAATCTTTTCAATTCCTACACATTAAAGCACTTGGTTATTTTGTTTCCTTTGTATCTTGTAATCTTGTATCTAATTGTACTTTTGTAATATTTGTAATCGTTTTGTAATCAACCCTCCTCAAACATTAGTTTACTCCTTTGCCCAACCTTAGGCACTAGTCTTAGTTGACTTAGGGAAGGGCTTGCTTGACATAAGTAAATCTTGCATCTTGCATTGTTGCCTTTGCATCATAGGTTAGTCTTTACCCCAAACCTTGTAACTAATTAAAACCAACTCCTATAACTTCAAGTTAAATCTCATCTAGTAACTAGGGTCTACCCCCCTTGGCTTCCCTAGGAGTAAGCCTAGACGGAAGAGGTTCAAGCCAAAGTGACAGCATGGGCTTTGAACCTGGGCATTGTGCCTCCAAGGACACACTAAGTGAGTTGGACTTTGCTCACATTTGCAAGTGTGTATTAGGACGACAACATACGTCACCTAGTTGAGGTGTCCAGCTTGAAGACGGTTTGGGTTGGCACGTGTGGCATTTCCTGAGGGGTTTTGAGCCCCAACGTTTCACTTGGAGGGCTAGCGTTCCAGCAAAGAGGCTAACGTCACCCTAGGAGGGGCATGACATCACCCTAAAAAGATAAAATTAGGGTTTTATTGGATAATTTTGTGTAAAATTGGATTTTTCATGTAAACGGCCATGTCGGCCTTTTTGACCTAATTTTGTAATTAAAGGTCATTTGTATTGTATAAATAAGGGATTATTCCCTTGTATCTTTTCATCATTCTTTCAATCACACTTGTGAGGTCTAAAATTCGGCCTCTTTAAGGCTCTTTGGCTAAAATTAAGTGGTGCGCAACTCTTGGAGGAGGCTAATTTTGGTATTTTTTGGCATTTTCTTGGTGGAAAGTCTTCAACTAGGCTATTGGCTAGATTATTCTTGGTGAATGTAAGTGAATTTCTGCAATTCTTCTTTCTTTTGAATGGTTATGGTAGTTTACTTTGCATTTTACTAAGATTATGAAATTGCTAGCTTAAAACCCTAGGAGATCAAGCACATGTTATTGTCCTTGTCTTAATAGCTTTTCTCCTACTAGATTTTGCTACGAAACCTATCCTTTGAAGCATGTGCTAGAGCCCTACCATTGTAGCACTCTTGCATCACTTGCTTCATCAAGCCTTTACTTACTTCAAGATTGAGCTAAAGAGGAAGGAAAACCGCTAGGGCCTAGGGTTACCTACTTCCTAGTAGTCGTTTTCCTTCTAGGGCTTGTTGATTGAGGCCTTGGGTTACCAACACCTCAACCATCATCCCTCTTGTCCTTAGATCACACATTATCATTTGATTCCTTCAATATTGTTGCTACTAAAAGTGACTAGATTGATTAATGAAAACAACCCTTAAAACTTATACACCAAGCTATTTGCTAACATTTCCTAACCCTAGATTAGACTAATATACTTACCTTATTGATGTTGTTACAAAAGTAAGATACAACCATATATTACAGTAGTAAAATCTCCTAAAAGCAATTGATAAATTTTATTTTTACATTGCCTCATTAGCTTCTGACAAATGCTAGCATAATGCTATTGTTAGATTATCATTTTTGGTCATTTTGAAGCTAATTTAAGGCATTGATTGTGAAGTTATTATCATATATACTTGTGAAGCTATTATCATATATACATTGCTTTTATAGATTTCTATTTGCTTCATATTTTATCAACTCATTGCTTTCATCGACAAGTCCAAGGTTTTATGAAGCACTAACATCAATTATACTTGCAAAAATAGTGTTTTCTTGTTGCTTTGTTCTGGGCAAGTACACTTAAGCATATCATTTCTGCACTTGTTAAAACTTTGGGACTTTCTGATCGGTGTGACTTGTGAGAGGGGGTAACTTTTCTTGATACCTCAACCTTTGTCTTCTCAAACCCCCAGGTCACCAAGGACGTCTCCCCTGGGACCTTCACCCCTAGGGCCTAAATAGAAAGAGGTGTCCTATTAAGGTGACAGTGATAGGACAACCTCTTGTTATGCCAATTTGCCCTCCTTTAGCCTTTTCCTTTTGGACAAGTACAAATTGTGCAATAACAAATCCCTAGAGGGCGTACTTCTTGTTTTTGCAGGACCTTGCCGGATGGACAGGTACACATAAGGGAATGATTAGATCGTACCTTCATGGGGGCTTAAAGCCCACAGATGGATGTTGAAACCCTAGCCAAGAGTAAGAAGATATTGAAGACTTGCACCAGGAAAAAGAAGGACGTTGCCTTTGAAGGCACCTTGGCAAACCTAGACCCAGGGAACCTTTCTCTTCCCACATGGATGTTAGCCCTTGAGGGTCGTGGGCATCACCATGATAGCCCTAGATGCCATCCAGAGCTAGGGTTTCATCTTTGGAGGCATTTGTGAGGCACTTATTGAAATGAAAGATAAATAGTGAGATTGAACCATCCCCAATCATAAATGTGGGCATCATTTTAGGCCTTTGGAGGCCAAGCGTTCCACTTTCCCTGCTCAATGTACCACATGTGGTGCTCAACGTCACCCTAGAGGGGCATGATGTCACCCTTGGAGGAGTTTCTGGATGCAAATTAGTTTTATTTTGTCCAGATTTAATTTGTGTAAAAAACTGGCCAGGTCAACCCAGTAATTATGAACTGAAATTAATTTTAGGTTAAATTTTGTATAAATAAGCAGAAAGTGACATTCATTTTCATAACAACTTGTCCTTGGAGACGAGCTCTGATATTTGTGCCCTATTAGGGTTATTGGCTGAAATTGTGAGGCTCTACTCTTGTTTAAGGCTCATTTTTGCAACTTGGATCAATTTTTGGAAGTTTATGGTGATCTTGCATGGTATTCTCATGATTATTCTTGGTACAAGTAAGTGAAATCTGCATTTTGTCATCTATTGAATGGTTTATTGTACGGTTTTATTTGATCATACAAGATTATGAAATTGCATGGCGTATTTAATGCTTTAAGTAAGAAACTTAAGTTGCTACATTCTTACTTTTTATTTGCCAAGCTTTTCACTAAATTGATCTAGTAACTAGTGAAACCCTAGAGCCCTAAATTGTTAGCACTCTAAGGGTTTGTACTTGGTTATTGTTGCATAAGTTTTACTACATAAAAAGGCTATGGAGAGCAAGGCGCTAGGGCTTAGAATTTCCTACACCCTAGAATTTTGTCTCTTGAGGTCAAAGTCTAGGAGGACTTAAGTTACTACTTCTCCTATACTTTTTCCCCCTTAGAATTTTGTGCATCATCATTAATTTGCAGTCTTAGAAGAAGCCGCCCTCCTTGACTCCATTACTCTTGAAGGCACAAGTCCTCTTCCCTTACTTCTTGACAAGAATCAACTCAAACTCTTTCACTTCATACTCTACTAACTTGCTAACCTAATCTAGAAATACTAATAGCTAATTTGTTGTTGTCATAATCACTGCTACAGCCATCATTTTTCAGCTTATATCAGCCTACTAACCATCTAAGTCATCCCAAAATTTGTATAAGGCAAGGTACTATCAATAAGTGCTAAAATGTGTGTTTAATTGCCTTCATGAAGTGTAAATTCTGAAGTTGTTACTGCTGTCATAGCTGCTGTTACAGCCATTGTTCCAGCACTTAACAACCCTGAAATCATTTACAAAACCACTGAGCATTTGTACTGAGAAAACTGTAATCATTGGTTATTGAAGTAGTTGTCTTATTGCTTTATTATAGTACTTTATGAAGTGGTATCCATTGCTGTCATCATCATTAATTAATGTTGTTGTAAATGTTTGGACAGCCATTTAAGTCATTTATTGACTTGTATTAATCTTGAAAATTGTGAGGGACAAAGTTTATCAATATTGAAAGACCTTTTATATCTTTTCTTGTCATCATAACTTTCAACTTTCAAGATACATTGTTGCTACCATAATATCATCTTTATTGTATAATAACTTGTTCTGGCAGCATGTAATTTGTTTAAGAAGTCATTGATTATAATTGTTGCTACTAACATTTGATGTTTCATTGGCAAAGGGAAGGTACAAACCCATTTTCATTTTCCCTTGTCCCTTCAAACTTTACCCAAGTGACTTCTTCTGTTGAGTGACCTAGAGAGGGGTAAGTTTTCACCATATCTTTTTGCCCTTCATCAACTAACTAGGCCCTAGGACGTCTCCCTTGAAGTGAGGCTTTCCTCCTCCTAAAGAGAAAGAGGTACCCTATTGGGGTGACAGTGATAGAGTTGTCTCTGTGTTACGTCAATCTAGGCCTACTTTCCTTTAGGCTTTGTGAAAGTATAGATTGCGAGATAACATTTTTGGCACCGTTTCCGGGGAACACTGATTCAATTTTCCTCGAACGACACATTTTCGGTAAGCTTTCTCTTCAAAGCCTTCATCTTACAAATCTTACCTGGCAACTCCACTGAGGGTCTTTCCCTCTTTTCCCTTTGATAATCCCTAGAAGGATTATGTGGCGACTCCACTGATGATGAGGCCAACCACGGCTTCTCAATGGGACCCAAGAAATTTTAAACCCTTGGATATGAATGAAATCTCGGGTTACCCTCAAGAAATGCCTCCGAAGTATGTAAAATGGCTCCCTAAGTTCACTGGTAGTGATGAAAAGAATGTTGAGGACCATATGAGTGACTTTTGGGCTTTCTTTCAACTCCATCCTATTAGTGATGATGCTGAGGATTTGGCAATGAATATTTTCTCTACCACTCTTCATGATAATGCTAGGAGATGGTATGATGGCCTCCCTAATGCTAGTATTACATCCATGGATCAATTAGAAGAGGTTTTCCTCAAGAGATGGAATATCAAAGAGGATCATATGGTGTTGGTAAACAAACTTAATTACATAAAGAAGAATGAGAATGAGACCGTTACGGAGTTCCATACCAGATTCCAGGAGACGTCACGACAACTCCCTAGAACCTATCGTCCTAGACCCCAGTTCCTCATTTTCCTCTATACCAAGGCATTCTCAAGACAATCAGGATTTATGCTCAATAAAAATGGCCCAAGGTCAATCCAAGAATCTTATGACATGGCCACAAAAGTCGAAGTTAACGTCTCCCCATCCAAGGAAGAACAATCCTTTGTTCCAAAAGTCAAGATTGGTGAGCCCAAAGATACCCTAGATATTCTTAAGAGAATACCTTTCCTTGAGACCTCTGTTGAATAATTCCCGAAAGGATTGGAGCAAGGCATCAATCAACAAGAGGTTGAGGAGAGGGATCTTGATGAAGGTTACCAATGCCATGGGGAGAACAAGAATTTACTCATGCTTCTAGCAAGGATAATGAGGACCTGGTTGAAGAGCGAGAGCCTAAAGATATCAAACATGATGATGAAGTATTAATGTGTGCTCCTCCCTCTGATGAAGCCATCTGAAATCCTATTCCTCCTGCACAAGAAGAAGAGGATGAGGTTAGTCACTTTGCTTTTCAAGTTTTTGATGATACCTTATTCTATGATTCAGAAGGTGAAGGAGAAAGGGAATCCTTGGACGAGCTAGACCCTCTGTATTATGAATCTGAAGATGTAGGGGCAAGTCATAAGGATGAGGCACTGATGCTTACTCTTCCATTTGATGAAGTTATCCAAATCTTCGACGCTTTTTCACAAGAAGAAATGAATACGGTAAGTTGTTTCCCTTTCCAATATTTTGAAGATGTATTTTGTGATTTGGAAAGTGAAAAAGTGTTAGAGGAGCCCCTGGATGTTTTAAACCCTTCGTGTTATGATAAAGGTAATGACATGGTTGATAATATTGATGAGTTCATACATGTCGGGAAACGTAAATGGGATGTGATTGGCTATGATGGGGACCCTATTTATGACATTGAGGATCATTTCCAAATGTTGTCTTTACAGCTATCATATCGCATTACTACTAATTCTAACATTTGGCAACAAGGAGATGATATAGTTACAGACATTTTCCAAACACCCAAGGATGACCTGGTGCTATGTTTTCATGATGATTTTTGGTCATACCTTGAGGATTTTGATGAGTATTCCTTTGAGCACTTGGATTTATTATATGAAGAATATTATCAACCACCGTTGTGCTCAGATCTTGATAAGGGTGAGGACGTTGCTTGCCTAAAGAAGGATACTTGTGACAAGGTTTTCTGGCTCCCTTAGATTACTTTACTTCGTTATGTCACTAAGGATGCAGTTGGGAAACATGTCTCTTGTCCCAAGTTTTCTATAGGATAGAGCCTTCTTTTAGAATTTAAGGGTGGGTTGAATACCTTAAGAAGAAGTTTGTTATCTCAGTCTTTCAGCTTTCCCTTAAAAATTTGCCAAGCATCCTCTTGTTAGTCCCTTCCCAGACCTCAAGATGTGATGATGTCCAAGGTAGCCAACCATCAAACTCTTTGAGTCAGTCTTTTGAGCCTTTGATTTTTCACAATCCCTTTCTGAGATGGATTGAGCACTTTCCTAGTAGTCTAACTTGGCATAATTTTATCCCTCCCTCCGGCCTCCATGAGCTAGACTTTACGATTTCCTATGATATGATGAATGCTCTAACTCATGTTATTTTTTCTCTTGACTTGTCATTGTTTTGGTTTATGATGAAACACAGAGGTCGGTATTATGAGGTATTGCTAGGATGGTTTAACTAGTTATATGACTGCACCTAGCATTCAACCAACAGGTAAGTAGAGGTAGGTAGGCATTTGCATCCATTGTATATACTATATACGATTTGCATATCATGTTAGCATAGTTGCAGTTGCATTTTCACATTGTCTTGATTCATTATGTATATATGTATGCTCATAATCATATGCTAGAATAGAGATGTTTTTATTGGTTTATTTTATCATATACGAACGAGGGGTGATATCACCACCCTAGGGATTACTAATATCCTTTGTTGAGATTTAGCAGCGACAAGTCATACCAGATATGTTGAGGTTCTCATGTGCTCTACGGTGAGCACATGTCCATGAGTTGGAGCCAAGTGTTATCCCCTAGCCTAGGGATAGCTAGGAAGATCACGTCTCAAGGCCCACAGGTCCTAGACATGGAGTACCAAGAGCCAGACGACTTGAGCATAGCCCTAGAGGGCCCCTTTGTTCTTCAGTGCAGTCCACTTATCACCAGCAACAGTATCCATCCCACCAGCCTGGTCCTGAAGTAGCGATGAGTATTGCTCCATGAGGTAATGAGTCTGAGTATCATGGTATGTATCACTCTGATTTTTGAAGCACTTAAATATGTTGAATTGAATACTTCTTCATTTCATGATGTTTGCTTGGAAATTATGCTCTTTGCCTCGTTCATACCCAAAAGGGTGATATGGTGCCCTAGTAAGTTGATTTCCCTTTAGGATGGGTTGTTACTAGGTGGATCTGTAAAAAGTCATCGTCCGTTCCCTCCATACTTACCACTAACTAACTGAACTAAAATTAATTTTAGGTTAAATTTTGTATAAATAAGCAGAAAGTGACATTCATTTTCATAATAACTTGTCCTTGGAGACAAGAGGTCTGAAATTTGCGCCCTATTAGGGTTATTGGCTCAAATTGTGAGGTGCCACTCTTGTTTAAGGCTCATTTTTGCAACTTGGATCATTTTTTGGAAGTTTATGGTGATCTTGCATGGTATTCTCATGATTATTCTTGGTACAAGTAAGTGAAATCTGCATTTTGTCATCTATTGAATGGTTTATTGTATGGTTTTATTTGATCATACAAGATTATGAAATTGCATGGTGTATTTAATGCTTGAAGTAAGAAACTTAAGTTGCTACTTTCTTACTTTTTATTTGCCAAGCTTTTCACTAAATTGATCTAGTAACTAGTGAAACCCTAGAGCCCTAAATTGCTAGCATTCTAAGGGTTTTGTACTTGGTTATTGTTGCATAAGTTTTACTCCATAAAAAGGCTAAGGAGAGCAAGGCGCTAGGGCCTAGAATTGCCTACACCCTAGCATTTTGTCGCTTGAGGTCAAATTCTAGGAGGACTCAAGTTACTACTTCTCCTATACTTTTTCCCTCTTAGACTTTTGTGCATCATCATTAATTTGCATCCTTAGAAGAAGCCGTCCTCCTTGACTCCATTACCCTTGAAGGCACTAGTCCTCTTCCCTTACTTCTTGACAAGAATCAACTCAAACTCTTTCACTTCATACTCTACTAACTTGCTAACCTAGTCTAGAAATACTAACAGCTAATTTGCTGCTGTCATAATCACTGCTACAGCCATCATTTTGCAGCTTATATCAGCCTACTAACCATCTAAGTCGTCCCAGAATTTATATAAGGCAAGGTACTATCAATAAGTACTAAAAAGTGTGTTTAATTGTCTTCATGAAGTGCAAATTCTGAAGTTGTTACTGCTGTCATAGCTGCTGTTACAACCATTGTTGTAGTGCTTGACAACCCTGAAATCATCCACAAAACCACTGAGCATTTGTACTGAGCAAACTATAATCATTGGTTATTGAAGTAGTTGTTTTATTGCTTTATTATAGTACTTTCTGAAGTGGTTTCCATTGCTGTCATCATCATTAATTAATGTTGTTGTAAATGTTTGGACAGCCATTTAAGTCATTTATTGACTTGTATTAATCTTGAAAATTGTAAGTGACAAAGTATTATCAAGATTGAAAGACCTTTTATATCTTTTCTTGTCATCATAACTTGCAACTTTCAAGATACGTAGTTGCTACCGTAATATCATCTTTATTGTATAATAACTTGTTCTAGAAGCATGTAATTTGTTTAAGAAGTCATTGATTATAATTGTTGCTACTAATGTTTGATGTTTCGTTGGTAAAGGGCAGGTACAAACCCATTTTCATTTTCCCTTGTCCCTTTAAACTTTACCCAAGTGACTTCTTCTGTTGAATGACCTAGAGAGAGGGGTAGATTTTCACCATATCTTTTTGCCCTTCATCAACCAACTAGGTCGTGAGACGTCTCCCTTGGAGTGAGGCTTTCCTCCTCCTAAAGAGAAAGAGGTACCCTATTAGGGTGACAATGATAGGTTTGCCTACGTGTTATGTCAATCTAGGCCTACTTTCCTTTAGACTTTGGGCAAGTATAGATTGTGTGATAACAGATACCATTTTGATGAATGCTCGATAACTCTCACTAGGACAAACCCGACCCTAACTCACAAATGCTTACTTAAACTTAATTGTTCCATGAAGGGCCCTTAACCCCATCTAATAAATCCCATATATCCTTGGTATTGATGTGACTTGAGGCACATGACAATCTAATTGTCAATATTTCCCTCCTAGCCAACTAACATAAGTACCTTTTAGATCCTTTTTGTAATATACCTCGCTGATTTTTTTACCCTTTTCTTAGTTTGTTGGTTTAGACATTTTTTTCAAACAGTTTGTGTGCATTTAATTTGGCAAATGACTGGTAAATTTTCTGAACTGGTTATGCCTTACAACATGATATTAAACACAAGCAGTAAACCCATAAATATTTATAGCAACAACCTACAGCAGTTAGCTCATAAAATGGCCAATATCAGTCCCAAAATACAGTATACCAAGGGATAATGGTTGGTTTAATGGTTGGTTTATATTTCTTGTAGGTGAAGAACACACACAGAAACTTACATATGAAGTTTTCAGGCCTGTAACTATTGTTTCAGCTCCCAGTATTGAAGAGTATAGTCACCAAATGGCAGTCGACCCTACAGGAGCAGGTCTGGTACCTCAAACAGCAGCACAGTCCCAAGGTAATGGCCTGTCCTTCCTCCAGAACTTGGCCTACAACATATAAGAGCAGCGACCAAGGATGAACTCGACCCCACTCAGGAGATAACTCTGTGACAGCAATGGAGTTCGGTCTTCTTCAGCAGGAAAGTGTCCCCCACACGCTGCAACTCATCCTCACACTAACTTGGCCCTTGTCACTATACTCGGCCTCTTTTTCCACAGCAGAATTGACCCTGCAGCAAATGAAACTTAACCACAGTAATAACTCGGCCCTGAGGGTAAATAAATCGACCCACAAATGAATATTTCACCCCAGCTATCAAGAAACTCACCCAACTATAATAGAATCACCCCCACAGCCATTAACTCGACCGTAGTCTAAAAGTTCTACGAAATGACTCTTTTCCGACGATATTTTCCGGGGACATTTGCCTGAAATCTGGTGAGAAATTGTTAGATCCACAGATTTGAGTGATTATTTTTGTATAATCCAAGTGCCCCAAGGGCTTTTCACCATGCTGAATCCATTTCTGCATTCAGAAATGTATATTAAACAACAAAAAATAGTGATCTCGAGAAAATTTATGGCCGGATTCTGGCGAAAAAAAAAACCATTTCGTAGAACAGTTAGACAACGCCATTAACTTGTCCTTGATTTCAAGCAAACGCTGCCACAACACCAAATACTCAGCTTGAAAACCAAACTCACCCTCTTTGAACCAAATCGACCTCTGTAAACAAGAAAATCAGCCGACAAATGATAAAACTCAAACACAATGAAGTACACTAAAGAAATCTGTATGATCTCCTCCTTTCGACCAGCTAGGGTGGATGGTCTCACCATCGAAACCAATCTTCCAAACTCTCTAGGGTTTTCGTCCCAAGAGCCAAATCCACAAGAGCTCTCTCAATTTCGTTTTAGAAAATACAGTATGCATAATGAGAGAAAAGACTCCCTCATTCTCCTTTTAACTCTTCATTGACCCTTTTGGACTCTTTTACCCTTTTAATAAAGTAAAGTGACTTTATAAACTTAAATTCACTTAAAACACCCATTTTTATTAACCCCTTTTTAATGTCAGAAAGTGCTTAATTGGATTTTAAGACATTCTCGGATGCCGGAGTCCCTTTTTCATCATCCTAACCTCTAGATATTTTCGTTCTGGTTCCAAGGAGCTATTACACAAAGGTATCCCCTTATATAATATGATCCATATAATACCTTTAGTGTATTTAATTAAAGTATGCTCAATAATAGCCCGAAATTATGGAAATCGTCAGAATGCCACAAAACTAAGAGCAAACTGTGCGGAAATGATCCTGATGATGAAAAATGGTGAATAGGCTAGTTTGGCCCCCATATAACCCCTCCAAATCGCTCGAGATCAATATTAACCTCATTTTACCCCTCTGGTCAGGCTGACATAAGCTCATAAGGTCGCCTCCGACTGCAAAGTAGTGGAATCCAAAAATGGGGACATTACACTCTTGGTTCTAGTCATCATTACAAGACAAGAAACTTCCTTTTTCCAATAGTTCTTTGAATAATAAATGTGGTGTGACTAGTTCACATGCAACCTATGCAACATTAAAAGATTGTTCTTGTGCCACCTATTCACAATTGCATTAATCATGAAAAGACTTGACTCTTTCCATTAAACCCCCAAGTATATCTTTTCAACATAAAAACTTCCCTCTTGTAAACATAGTCCTATATGTATATGCACTACCTACTCTACAGTCCATAGCTTTGTAATTTCCCAATTTCCCACATCATAAATTCCATCCCATGTCCAAACTACTTATTCCTAATATTTATGTTATGCGATGAATTTTAGTGTCTTTTTTGTACCATTTGATGGTAGCTAGCTAGAAACTTGTGCTCTTCTAATTGTACTAGCATATCTAGTCTCTCATATAATTATCATGTGCTTGACATCTAGGTAGCCATGGCTACTAGAGGCTCGG
>ML825135.1:32289-56361 GCA_009831015.1 Picea engelmannii | reverse complement strand
TAAAAAAAAAAAAAAAAAAAAAGTGAGTAGGGCATGAAGATACCTTTATGTTCTTTTCCAATGGTACTATCCACTACACACTAAAAATGCTTGATTATACCATATCTATAAATAGGCTACGTCCACTTAAGTATCCCTTACATCAGGACAATCCATAAGGAATACATAAAGAAGAGTCATCCTCTAACTTAAATTCCATCCCAGTTCAAAATAAAAAAATTTAGAGCTTCCTCCCCATCTTCTTGCAAAAATGAATATTTATACACAAATCGTAAACGATGGTGGACCAGTCTTTGCTGTAAAAAGGTGTAAGAGGATAACCCGTCGAGATACTGAACAGGTCTACTGGAAGCGGGTACCGGCCTATGGTATGACTAGGTAAACCCATCGGAGTAATGAACAGGCTTGTTGACAGCGACACATTCTACCTAGCAAGGGTGATGATCTAACAAACAATAAATAAAAATCCTAAATCTTAAAACTTGTCGTGATGTACGGCACTACTTGTAGGCAAAGATGAAAATAAGTATGCATGGTTAAGAAAAGGTAAATGAACTCCATCAATCTGCCATTGGGAACTAACTTTAAGACAATCCTAAGACTCTCTTGCCTACCTCTTCTTAACTATATGTAGGATGTTTTTTCCTATAGGTGGGGCCATATTTTAACCGTCTTGTCATACTAATGTGTGAAATTTATCTCTACACTTGGAAAACTATAAATCTTAGTCTATTGGGAGAATTGACTGGTTCCCTATATCTTTGATTGTGAGGTGTCACAATACTTAGGAGTGGGGGAGGGGTTTCCTAAGCTGACAAATGATAAACACTGCCATCTATATTACAATGCATGAGAAGAGGAAGTATAATCTCTCTCAAAAATTCTATCATATTGTCTTTACAATATTCCAGGCTATTATATCAGCAGTTGTTTGTATTGGTATGCTAAATTTTATATTGTTGACATCATTGTGTGTGTTATAAGCTTGTTGTGCATTTTTATGTTTATATAATGGAAGACTTCTTATACTTAACTGATTCCTTATGACAATTACAAATCAATAACAACCACTAAATGCTCACTGCCATTTGTATTACAATCCTATGAAAAGAGGAACAAGTTGTTTTATATTGTTACAAATCGATGACAAGGAAATCAACAATGGATAATCCTATTCATACTCATCCTATCCATGCTCCATGCTCCTGTTCACCATGCATGCCAGAAATTGTCCAAGCCAAGTGTTATGGGTGAACGTCTATTTACTATGGGATAATTTCCACTTACACAGGAGGACCGGATGGAGTGTTATATGGAGGAAAGGATGGAGTGTCATATAGAGAAACGAATGAAGTGCCATATGGAGGATTGAGTGAGGTATTTATATACTATAAATGATCACGATCGCATGCAGGTATGATCGCTCAAATTAATTACACATGTTGCAATGGTAATTTAGATGAATTGAATGGTGTATTTTTCAAACTCCATTTTGGTTATCAAATTAAACTTATAAATGCATTTTATGATCAAATGTCCAAGTTGAAGACTTGGACATTGATCTAATTCTTACATGATTTATTTTTCCTCCAAAGTACACACCATTCAAATTCAAACGCATCGCAATTATAAACACACATGACGATCGTGCATGACGATTCACCCACAATTCGACCATTTCCATCACAATTGCTTTAAGAAATGGGTACTCTACCTCGATTTCTCATTTCTCTGATCCTCTGTTTGTTGTGTCGCGCTCTCCCTCTGCCTGATTTCGGCCTCCTTCTCATCCCTTGCTTTGTAACCATGCCCAACCATTATGAACCGTCCTCCTACACTGAGCTATTGGCCATTCCAGAATTCACAATGTGTAGAGAAATATTACTTTGTGTAGGTTGGGGACCATTCCTGGCCAGTCTACAGGGGCACGACGATGGAATCTATCTCCAATCTGTACTTGGTTTCGATGGGAAACTAGCTCGCGTAGGGTCTCTGGTATTCTTGGTCTCTGAGGAATCCATTGCCTCAGCCACGAAATTTCCACGGGTTGGGGATCGGTGGTTCAAACACCATCAATTTCCACATCCAAGTTATAACAGAGTGTTCAAGCCCAAATTCCAAAATGTCTCTAGAGCCAAAGGGTATTCAAAAGAGTGGATCAAAAACGAATTGATCAACCCTCTAATCATAATTACTAGGCTCATCACTTGTGAAGGTAGGTACTTTGTTTTTAAAGTCTATCATTTTCTCCTGTTAGACCATTTTCAATTCAATAAACCCCTAAATTTTCCCTTCTATTTCCTAAAAATCCTTGAGAAAATATCTTCCCAAGTCTGTAAAAATTTGCCCAACCCTCACAACAGTTTATTTCACCATGGCCTCATTAAATTTCTTGTTATATCAGAATTGAAAAAACAGAGTAAGACATGGGATGATTTCCTCCACCAATTCTTGAATCCCCATCTCAGAGTTAAGACAAGCAATATATCGTTCGATTTAGGGGCTGTCACCCCACCTAAGCCTCACTATCCGAAAATCCCAAACCCTCTAGTTCAAACTATCTCCCTATCTGATAAAAAGGCCAAGAAAATTATTGATTCCCGTGCAGCCTCATCTGGTAAGAAAATTAAAAATCTTGTTGATAATTCCCCATTTCCTTCAACACCTATCGATTCTAAACCTAAGAATCTACAAGATTCATTTCATCAAAATTTTCATTTGGTTCCTACAAAGAGGAGAGGAGCTAATCAATTCAAGGGGAAATCCTTTCGAAGAAGCACCTGAAGTATGAGTGGAAAGCCCAATATAAAACCTCCAAGTACTTCAGATCCTATTCAATTGTCTTATGATCATGAGATCCCCCATAAAAGACTCAGAGAAGTTTCTGCAAAGGATTCTAAGCCTAATAAAGAGGTCAAATCTGAACCTATTACACCAAGTATCCCTCACAAAAACATTGTTACTCCTTCCTCCCAGATGCCTACACTGTATTCTAAAGTTGATATACCTTCTACATCCATCAAGGAGCCCAATCCTTCCTCCCTTGAGCCATATGATCAAACCCCAGCTATTGAGAAATTGCAACAAGAAAATGCTCAGTTGCTTCAACAATTGGCAGAACAATAAACTGTGGATAGGCATTTGCATCATGACAATATTGTCCTGCAAGAAAAAGTAAACCCTCATCAACAATTGGTTGATCATATGACCACCACCAATCACATTCTTTGGATGCAATTGAAACATCACAAAAGGCCTAAGAAAAAGTCCTCGGGGCATGAGGGAGAAGCTTCTAAAGCCAATCCACCCCCTCCATGAGTATAGTTATGCCGAGTGATCCATTTTTGTTTGCAGGGGGACCTGCAAATCCTTAGGCATGGGAGAAATGTTGGTTTGGTGTTTTGACTATTTTTCCAATGGCCAAATCCTTTTTTCATACGACAATTATATAGTATATGCTCTTATTTAGCCATTTTTAAAGGTATTATCCATCTTTATGCATCAATTCACCATGGAATTGCACGAGGTGTGTATAATCATCAATTTGCAATGGTTTTATGATGAATTCATCTTCAGTTGATTGATTATAATGATCTAACACTTATTGTTTTCTTTCAATTGGTCGAAACTGCAATCCAACCTTCCATCGAGTCCTTCGTCCAATCCTTCGTCTAGACCTCTATCTGACACTCCATCCGGCACTCCATTCATCACTTGATTCGACACTCAGAGCGCATAAGAGTTGGCAGTTATCACATCGGCAGGCTTTGATGGATGAATCAGGAACATGGGTTTTATGCCCACTCATGCCCTCCATCTATGGAGCTCGATGCATCCATACTTGGGTAGTTGCAACGGTCGCTAAGTGGAGTGCACGAGGCTGTTAAGAAAGATGCCTTTTGTTAAACGAATTTAATAAATTGCTTTTTTTAGAGAGTGTCAACCCTTCCAGTGGTCGACCTCTCAAGCTATGTATAAATCTATAAATACTATTCCTTATGCCAAGAAGAAAATACAAATTTTATTTTATACACGGACATTATCTTCATTTTGTTGTATACTTTGTTTTAAATGATCAATGTCAATGATGTGTTAACTCAATGACTGTGTTTTCCTGTTTAAGTATTTCCACGACCTTCCGGGGGGGCACCAGTGGTCTGGGTAGTTGTTTATATCAATATATATTTGCATCTGTATCAGGGATGATTTTAAGGATGGAAATTTATTTTAAAATGTAGAAACCTTGGCGAATCTTACTGATCCTTCATATGCCAACTATAAATGTTTGGCGATATTTCTACAAAAAATATTCAAATTTATAAGGATTTTATATAGTTTTTATAAAATTTTGGAGATTTTTAAGGTAAAATAATTTTATCTTATAGAATTTGGGCTAATCATTTTTAGAATAGCGAATATTTTTTTGGCAAAAACCATGGAAAATTAGCCCATGAGCGAAATTTAGCCCATGATTTTGTATAATTTCCTTTCATATCTCTTCAATTTCGAAGTTGCTTGTTTAAATTCCATTCACTGTGTATATATTTTTAATTTTCGATTGTTTGTCTAATTCACATCCCTGTATATCTTCTCTAATTTGTAGCTCATTTTCTGAATTGTGTGTATGTCACAGAGCATGTGTGGACATCCATGTTTATTGTTTATATTTTGATTTCTAACATCATTATTGCAGGTTGTAGTTTATTTTCTTATAAACTGTTTAATTATGTCTTTTTCTCTCTGTTTCATAAAGTTGTAAATCACTCTGCAGAGTAATTATTTAGATAGTATTAATTTATCAAGTTGTGGTTTTCAAATACTCTTTGTAGGTTTTCTTAACTTGTTAATCTTGTCTCTAGCATCAGCATGAAAAGATAGAAGTTGATTTTGGATTATGATCTTCAATGGTAACTTAGTTCATTTTATGTTATGATTTTTAATGAGATTTTAGTTATGAATTTGAACTATGATTTCTAATTAGCATTAGTTGTGAGTTTGTAGGTTTGCATGAATTAATGATTCTATACATATTATTTTCAATGTTATCTTAGTTCTGAATTTGAATTAGGATTTATAATTAGTGTTAATTGTGAGTTTGTAGATTTTCTTGAATTAGTGATTTTGAAAAGAGTATTTTCCATTAATAGTGTGATAGAGAAAATGATTGATGTTGAATCTCTTCTGCACAATGTTTAAAGATTATATGGATTCCAAGAACATATATTGTTGCTTTTATGATGGAAAAACTTTCTATAGAGTGCCTTATCCATACTTTGTATTTCTCTGTAGAAGTTAGCATTGAGTTAATTCCACTTGAATTGTCATTAGTAGTTTGAATCCATCGTGATGTCATTCTCCACCATAGACACAATCATTACATTTGAATAATGTCATAACACTCTTGCTTTCAGTTAGGTATATTAGTGTTTATTCTTTGCAAGATAGAAATAATTGTGAGTTTTTACTTTAAGAATAGAGTTCACTTGTAAAGATAGTTTTGACAGATTATTTGCTTACTTGCTTACTTCCTTGTTCATTTAGAGGTAGATTAAATAGCTCAGAAATATATTACTTGTTATTTTCTTATTTAGAGATAGATTGAATAAATAGATTAAATAGTTCATAGATAGATTACTTGTTATTTTCTTATTTAGAGATAGATTAAAAAGTTCATAGTCCTAGATTGTTTAAAGCTACTTAGATAAAATAGTTCATAGTTCTAGAATTGCTTGAAGCTCATTAGTTAAAGGTTTCTTTGTATATTTAAATATGTTGTCTAAATAGATTTTAAACGTCATATTTTTAAAAGTAGAATTGTAAATTGAAAATAGTGTTGATCCCTAGGGTAAACCATCTCCTTAGCTAGTCAATCTTTCCATTAGATTTTCTTTTTGCCTTGGCTCATACTGTGCCACAACTCTAAGTTTACTTACCCTGGGTTGACAATTTAATTGAGGGAAATTAGAACATAAATGAATTATAATAAAAATATGATAACCTCACATCAAATAATAAATACAACCATTCATTTAGGTAATGAGAAAAGGGATTCGAAGCAATACTCATATACAAAAAATAAATATGGTGGCCTAGAAATCAAGGAACTTTAAATGATTCCATTCATTATAACTCATAAGATGCATAGGAGAAACCCACATGAAATATCATTCTTCATAAAATATTTGAAGCCACAAATGTTATGAACTCCTAGAAATAACTCTCTGTGAGAGTCAAATAATATTACAAATTGAAATTTCAAGATCAAATAAAGTGTTTGATTGTTGAAGGATAGAATGTTCCTGATACTTAAACAATAAAAGTAAATTTGTTCATCCGAGTAGATTGGGATTGGGGCTTCTATGGACCATATAAATTAGGAGAAGAAATATATAAGAAAGGGAGAAGTGCAATCAGGGATCGTCTTTACAACTGATCAATACACTTAATAAAGCTAGATGACCAAAGACTGGGATGAAAGGAAGGGAAATGCTTCGAAAATAAAAATTCATAGAATGCCAGAGGAATGGAAGACGGGTGGATGTATCTATCTCTCTTGATTTTTATCTTTCATGATTCCTTTGTTGTTGGGGTATTTGTCTTTATATATAAGCAGCAATCCTTCTTGAAATAAAGACTTTTCGGTAGTTATTATGGGTCAATTATTTCTGCCAACAACTTCTTGAGCCACTCATCAATATAATCCTTCATTGGCATGATGATGATGTATTTTTTAACCCTTATCATGAATATTTTATCTTCAACTTATGTAAACTCGAAGTGTATCTTCTCTATTGATGTCAAGTGGTCTTCATTATTATTTACAAAAGTAACCAACCATCGCTTAATTTTATCCTCTGAGAAATCAGTGAGTTCATCGAACTCGCTTGTCCATGATGCTTTTATAGTGATTAACTTAATTTCTAATTGTTCTTTTCTTATTATCCCATATCTCTTGTAAATTGAGGGCCTTCAAGGTCCTTAACAACTTCCAGTGCTTTTAAGAATGCATTTCTTATTTTATCATTTACTCTTGTACAACTAGCAATTTAATCTCTTAAAATTTGTATCATTTCCATCCATATTGATTTTAGTTGTTTTATTATTTGATTTGAAGGTATTTTTTGCTTACTTCTATGATGGTTTCTTATACTTGTCACCCATGCAATGAAAGTACTCAAGGAATTTTTATATTAGGCTTCATTGTGGTCCAAATATTTTTGTAAGTATTATGTTAAGTTGGCAATTCTTTGGGATAGGTTCCTCAGACTTGTAATGACTTCCCATGCTTGTGAAATAATAGTAAGCCACTTATTAATTTTCTTTGTAACATGCAATCTAACTCCATTTAGAAATTTGGTGGCTTTTCTTACGCTTTTCAATGTTCCAAGTGTAATAAGGGGCATTTGATCAGGTGCAACAATGGCCAAAGGCTCTGCAAACAATGGTTTGGGACTTAATGCATCCTCAAGCTTATTTATTCTCCTTTTAAATTTTATATTTTTCAACTCTTTCCCAAAGATAGAATAGGAAAGAGGGTCTCCATTAGTGATATATGATTTAAGGATTCTTGAGGGTCCAACTCCTAAGACATATACTTTTGAATTCCATGTTTGAGTCACTTTCTTATTTTTAACATGGACTTTATATATTTTCAATTTCTTATATTCTTTATGGTATTTAGGATAGTGCAATGTCAGATACATCTCTTCAAAAAAATTTGGTTCCTCTTGGGCTAACTCCTCTACAATTCATTGAATTTCAGCGATTCTAAGTGCTACCTAGTTGAGCATCGGGGCATTTTCAATTTCCATATCAACTACATTCTTTGGGCTTCCCGAGTTTTGTGAATCGTTTATGATTGGGATTCTCTTTATTTTTTGCTAAGATACAACATGTGCTTTTTCAATATCAACTGGGGGAAGGTCTTCTCCATCGTCTCCTCCAACATTTCCTTCATTATTCTCTCATCTACTCACATTGTATTCCTGTTTATTTTGTGTAGAGGAGGAACTCCTGTGTGAATGGGGAACAGAAGAAGATTGCATGTTGGCCATGTCTTTTCCTTTTTGTTGTGTTCTATTTTGTCTTTGAGTGTTTGTGCTAAATTTTGTGACCAAATCATCATTACATACATGTTTTTCCTTCTTCATTGGGGTATTTTTGTCATTATCACTAGTTCCTTCAGCAATCCTTATGAAAAGGTTGATGTATCGCATGGATTTAAAGTGTTTGAAGAATAGTCCTTCAGGTTCGAAACCTCTCAAGAGATCTCCTTCCTTTAAATTGAATGAGGTAAGAATTTCATACATTTCCATTAAATGGGTGGAATTCCTCACTGTCGTGTCGACAACATGAAAGGGTAATCAAATAAATTGCTTCTCTCTTTTTCTTTCAAATAGGGTGGACCATGCCTTGTACTATATACAAACCTTAGCAATAAGATACCTATCATAAACAAATATGGAAAGAAAAAGAGGGGTTTCTTCACAACCATATAGTCTAATGTAAGTATGGTTCTCTTCACAAAAACAAACTCCCTTTCCTTTGAGAAAATATTATGCTTCTTGATTTATTCTTTTAGGTGCATATCCTATCAGCATATATCTAAATTCCTTATGGAATTTATATTGAATGAGGTAGAAATGGAAAGGTGCCTTATCTTTCCAAAGAATAGGGTACCAGAATTGAATTTTTTCATTATAAACATATAGATTTTCTCTTAGAGGACACCCATCAAAGACATTACAATAGGTGAATATCGGGACCAGATAAGTAGTCATGAAAAATATATGGGTTTTAAAATAGTTGACCAGTTGAAGGACAATCTCATTTGAGATTACATCGGCCTAGTCATGGATGACTTCTTTTCAAAAATAAAAATGTCATATGTACAAAAATGACCTGGGGATGTGAGAACTGGATTCTTGTCCCATTAAGCATGTGAACATCCATGAAAATTCATGGTATGGCTTCACCAATAGAGATATGTTGATGATCGAGAGGTTATATGGAATATATCTAGATGGAACCATAAAATCCTTTAACAAATCTACTCCACCAATCCATGAAAGAGTCAACTTATAGGAGCTTAATACTTTTGTTGGAAGCAGGTAGTCGAAGCATCCTTTTAAATGTTTTTGGAGTTAATAGAACAGGGTTATTCTCTTTGAGTGCTACTAAAATTGTTCGTATTTTTGGATCAAATATATGATCACACCAAGAAATTAGCTTTATGAAGTCAAAAAATTCAGGCATACAACTAACATTTACCAAGCCTATCATCCATATTTTGTTATTTTTCCTCTATTCAAGAGTCAAGCTCCGATAATACTAATATTCCATGAAGAAATGGAAGTCTTTGTCTTGATTGGTGAGGGATTTAGAAGTATCTCAACAAAACATCTCTTTTCTTCTTGTTGTTGTCATGTTCCTTATTCTTTCAATGCACTTTGATATGCATGACATGATCACTTATGAATTATGGAGCCCAAGTTTATTTAAAGGCTAAGTGCATGAATTGCATTTACTAAACATCATTTCCATACATACAAATTCCTTTCAAAATACGGACAACCACAAATGGAAGTTAATTTGAAAAGAAAGCGATTCATGGGAAAGCGGGATCATTAATTCACATTATCCCTAGATCACCACCCTTTATGTCATAAATAAAAATTCATTAATGTACAATAAGTGGTCCTTGAAGAATGTGCAATGTGCACGATACTTATAAATATTTCACTAAGTATAGATAGAGAGATCAATCCTCATAGAATTAGTTGTGCAAAACTTCAGAAGTGCAGAAGTGAAAGAAGTGAGGGAAGAAAAGGTGTGTGGAGGTATGGTGAGTGTGGAGAGTGGAATATGTAGGGGGTCCTGCACAAAGAGTTGTCTGGAAATAATGTGTGTGTGGAAGAAAATGTTGTGTGGGGAGGAGGTTTGTGCGAAGAACAGGGTAATGATAGGTCCTCCACACAAAGAGGGAAATAAACTAAGTATTGGGCTATGCGGGAGAATTTTTTTGTAGAGTGCAAGGAAATTGTTATAGAAAATGGAATCTCTGCATGGGATAAGGAATCTCGCACAAATCGATAAAATAACTAGGTGTTGTAAAATTTGTTCCCAAGTATCAACAAAAGAAAAATGGGTGGAAAAAGGGTTCTATGTATGGCATAAAAAATAAAAGAAAGGGATGCATGCAAATGGGTCAACACCTCCCTAAACCATCAAGTATATAGAATAATATATGTTTCTATGTAATAAAGGACGAAATTACTAAATAGAGCCTATGAATAATGTAAACATGTATAATGTAAGAAGAATTAATAGAAGGTTCTACTTCTAGAAGGATCTTCCTCTAGAATGTTCTCTAGAAGATAGAAATAGTATAAATAGAAGTAGACAGCATGGAAAAGTTTTGTCTTGAGAATCATTTTTTACTTGAGCTCTTCTTTTATAGAGGTTTCCCCCTCAAAGAGGCAAGTGAACTTGGATATTGAGATAATAAAGGTATCATTTTTTTATTCAATTGTGTCATTGTGCTCTCTATTTTTCTTTTTTAGTTGATAATTGATATAAACATATCATTTCTTTTATGCATAATAACATCTGGTACCCTATAGATTCAGCCATGGATTCACATTCCTCATCCTACCAAGCACATAAACCCCCATGTACTCATATTTTTCATAGGACTACAGGTTGTACAAGTGAGTATTACGGGTAGAGGGAAACCATGGATTCATTCTAATTTCTCTCAAGTTGATGGCAGCAAGATATATGAAATTACCAACTCCAAAATGTATCGCAAGTAATAAATGGATTAGCATTCATATTAAGAGATAATTAAATCTTAATAATGTAATGAGTCTAACTCCTATTTTTCTTGAATATATGTTTTGGCTGCAATGTTTTGCATGAGAAACAATGCAGGTTAACTTATTTTTCATGGGAAATAATGTAGGCTTAGCTTACCATTTTGAAATTTTCATGAAAATAGGTTAAAGAGGTTTTTAAACATTTAGAAATTACCCCCTTTTTCATACTTTTGGATTTACCCAAAACCTGTGATCCAACCAGGTTGTGTACCTTGCAAGACAACCCTATGAAATTATCAGGTTTGATTGCCTTCTTGGGTGAGTATTATTCATGATTGTTATTCATGACCTTCCAATCCTTCCCATAGTTTTATACTTTCAATTTGAACCTTAAAAACCTCCTATACAAAATACATCAAAATTGGCTTCTTGGATAGAGATTGTAAATCAAATTGATATGGCCTAGAAAAATGCACACCAGGTATTGAATATGCATTATTGTTGAAAGAAAAAGGTACTAGGCTAGATTTCACATGCATACTAATACCTAGATTATTGTATTGAATTCATATTATCATTGAATGTTCTATGCAATCATTTTAGGTGTTAAACAATCATGACACTATATCTTGGGTAACAAGATGACTATACATTTTGACCATGATATTTTATAGTTTTTGTAGACACTAAGCAAATTGCACATATCCCAATTGATGTGTGATCTAAAATGGATCCAGGAAGGCCTAAAAATCAAAGTTCTTGGAATCGGACAAAACCAGTGCCATTGTGTCCGGCTCATCGCAATGATTCTGGATATATATATTTTTTCGCAAATGGACGTCGTATGTGAAATATATCGCGTTCTGACCGATTTCCTAAACATGCAAAAAGTCAACTGGTCAAACTCAATAGGTTGTACTGCTGATGTCAACAGTATGAAAGGTGATGTCAGCATGATGTCATGACGATGTCATCATGTTGATGTGGAATCACTAGGAGGTGACACATGTCACTCAAATTTGGCATTTTATGGGTGAGTTGGCACTAGTATGTATTTGACACATGGCATTGTACATATGACACGTGGCAGTCCGTACATGATGTGGCCCAATGACAGGATGACACGTGGTGATATGGATGACAGTTGGGTTGTATGGAAGCTAACGTGGCAAGGTGACTAGGTTGTATGGAAGCTGACGTGGCAGGGTGACTGGGTTGTATGGAAGTTGACGTGGAAGGGTGACTAGGATGTACAGATGCTGACGTGGTAGCTGGATGGATAGGTGAATGGGTTGTACGATGGCGACATGACAGATGACTATTCATGATGACTGGATGTTGACTGTATCGTATGATGGAATCACAGGGCCACACGTGGCCCAATCAGAGGGTGCCACATGGAACCCTAGATTTATCCAATGTTGGTTGGGTCAAAAAAAATTGTTACCTACAAGTTTTGAACCCCCAACCTTCGCTCACGCCAACAAACTAACCTCCCGCGCTAACTGGAAGGGCTATGGTGTTGCTTGTTTATACACATGGTCACAATTTTATTTAAATTCGTTATGGCACGGGGTTTGGGATAGGCCCCGGTCAGCGGGGGGCTAGCCCACGACCATGGGTTATAGACCATGGGATAAGCCAACAGTTGAGGGTGTGTGGGAGCATAAGGACCTGGCCACATGGCCATACCCACAGGACCAGGAGCTAGATCGGAGGATAAGGGCGAGGAGGCTTAGCCCTCAGCCACATGGAAGTGCGCATGTGACCTGGAGCCCAGGAATATGAGGTTGTACCCTGCATTTTTCCAATTTTGGGGTTTTTAACATTATAATATGTTTTTTTATGTATTTTCAGTTGATTTTAATGGATTTTCGCCAATATTGGGGGATCTGGAGCTTGATTTGAGGCCAGATCTTGGGAGGAAGTTGGGAGATTGATACCAACTCCAAATATATATAAACCAAGGGTTCTTAGTAGAAAAAATGGATGTTCAGAATAAGAGAAATTTTGAGGAATTTGAAATCCAAAGCCATTTTTATGCAGGGAATCCACTGAGGAGGAGAAATTTATGGGCCAATTCTGGGAGCTACGCTCAACCATTTTCAGTGTCATCAGTTGTGTTGGATTCTTGAGGTCGAGAAGAACACAGTTGGACTAGTTTGTAATCCTTTTGACACTTTTATGATGTACCTTTGAAGCATTGAATAGAAATAAGAAAGCCTCACCCACTGAGACAAAGGCCTGGAGACATAGGCAATCTTGTTGAACTTCGTTAACAACTTTGTTGTTATGGTTTTTTTTTCTTTGTGCTTACATTCTGATATTCATTTCTTATTATGGCTATTATAATATCTCATTAATTTCTTCTCCTTTCATCAATTCGTAATTGGTAAATGAACTCATGCTTAAAACTTAACCAAGCCTTTAAAAGATCATTTCGGATCAATGTGGATGGTATACATATAGTTCTTATATCTTATGACCAATCATAAGCAGAGATCCTCCTATTGTTCCACTAATTACTTGAGATTTCAATAAGTGAGTGCACTTTATACCTATTATCATGTAAACCCAAACAAGAAAACTTGTTATCCCCTATCCTAGGGATAACTAAGGATATTATGTCTCGAGGCCCATAGTTCCTAGACATGGAGTATTGAGAGCCATATTGACTTAAGCCTGGCCTTGGAGGGCTCATCCTTCTTCTTCAACGCCTCCATTATGTCAGCAGTAGCAACATCTGTCCCATTAGTCTGGTTCTGAAGTAGTAGTGGGTCTTGCTCCATGAGGTAATGAGTCCAGGTATCATGGTTTGTGTCACTCTGATTCTCAAATCATTTGAATATGTGCATTTAATTCTCTTTTGCTTCATGGCATGTTCTTGGAATTTATGCCTTTTGACTTGTCCATACCTGGGGGGATGACAGAATGCCCTAGCAAGTTGGTTCCCTTAGGAGTGAGTTTCCACTAGGTGGGTTTATGAAAGGTCATCGTCCATTCCTACCATACTTATCACTTTTCATCATCTTCCCTCTCATCTATCCCCTACATTGGTTTGGGCATTGGGTTTCCCAAGCTAGTAAGGGCTGTACCTTCCCTTGTGGGAAGAAGGGGCTAAAGGCCGAGAGGGTAAAAGTAGCTGGAAAAAGTTAAAATCCAAATATCAAAACCTTGAGATGCGTCGCCCAGGGATCCCAGAAAAATAAATAAAAGGCTTCTCAGCAAGAAAAGAAAGGACCCACAAAAAGATAAAACTCAAGACCTAGTTGGTGGATAGGGGGGTCGATAGGGGGGTCTCATCACGAGCCAACCTATTAGTTCCATGGGAATTTAGTGGTATGACACTATTATTCATCTGGTCACCATGCCAGCGTAGTGGCTCTTGGTGGCATAGCCAAGAGAAAGGGGGTCTCGATCCAACCTTCTCATCTCCGTGAAATGCTTGTTGGTTATGCTATCACCACTGGTCACCACGCCAGGGCAGTGTCCCCCAGCTATTATCTTGAAAGAAAAAAGAAATAAGATAAAAATTAAAAAGGAATTGAATGGGATAGGAAACAATTGCATCCATGACAAGGTGCAACTCACCCTCTTCAGAGGCACCCACTGGTAAGACCTACATTTCCCTGTCATCACTACACCCCTTGCCTAAACATCCCCCACACCATCTCATGCACTTACATGACCTAGATTGGTATTCACCTGGAAAACACCCCACACATATGGAGAATTATCCCAATAGGAAGTCCCAGAACCCTCTCCAAACATGGCTTGTAGAATAACATAACATCTTTGAGCACTTCTATGGAAAAAGGGGGGTTTTATGCACATGTTTGGGTAACTTGATTATTAGATATGATTGGCATTGCTATGATCCCCGTGACTTATGATCCCATGGAGGGAATACTTGTTGTTATTGCAAGACCACGCCCGACGGGCAGGTACATATGGGGATATGATTAGCTCATACCTCCATAGAGATAAAATCCCACCAAATGGATGTTGAGACCCCGGCTAGGGGAATACATATACTAGAGGATTTCACTGGAGACAGAGGAGGATGTTCCACCAGAGACACCTTGGTAGGCCTGGACCCAGGGGGGTCTTGCCTTTCCCATTGAACATTGTCCTTGGAAGGCCCATGACATCACCCTTGTGACCCTTGACGTCACCCAACATCAGATGGACATGATGGAGGCAGTTGTGTGTCAAGTGGCACGTGTGGCATGATCTAGAGGCCTTGGAAGGCCTAATATTTTTCTTCTAGAGGCCAACGTCTCACTTAAGAGACCCAACGTCACCCTAGAAGGGTATGATGTCACCTCTTTTGCACATTTTAGGGTTTAATTTGTTAATTTTATATAAAAAACTAGATATTTGATATAATTGCCCATGTCGGCCTTTTTTTGACCTAATTTGTAATTAAAGGTCATTTGAATTGTATAAATAAG
Source organism: Picea engelmannii (assembly GCA_009831015.1). Lineage (NCBI taxonomy): Eukaryota > Viridiplantae > Streptophyta > Pinopsida > Pinales > Pinaceae > Picea > Picea engelmannii. Next base: position 41,090 of record ML825135.1, on the reverse strand, counting down.
GGAAAAGTCCCTTGGATTTTTTCATCATATTTCACTCACACAAGTGAGGTATGAAATTTGGCCTCTTTAAGGATTATTGGTTGAAATTAAGTGATGCGCAACTCTTGGAGGAGGATTCTTTGGGTGTATTTATGCATTTTCATGGTGGAAAGTCTTCAACTAGGGCACATTGCTAGATTATTCTTGGTGAATGTAAGTGAAAATATGCAATTCTTCTTTCTTTGAATGGTTATGGTATATTTTTCTTTTCATTTATTAATATTATGAAATTGCTAGTATAAAACCCTAGGAGAATAAGCACATGTTATTGCCCTTATCTCAATAGTTATCCACCTACTTAATTTTTCTAGAAGACATCTCTATTGAAGAATGTGCTAGAGCCCTACCTTTGTAGCACTCTAATGCCATTGCTTCATCAATATTTAATTTATCTCAAGCTTGAGCTAAAGAAGAAGAAAAACCGCTAGGGCCTGGGGTTACCTACTTCCTAGTAGCCATTTTCCTTCTAGGGTTTGATGATTGAGGCCTTAGGTTACCAACACCTCAATCATCCTCCCTCTTGTCTTTAGTTCACATATTATGATTTTTTTCCTTCAAGATTGTTGCTGCAAAAAGTGACTCCATTAACCATAAAGACACTGGTTTATACCTTACATTTGGTTGATTGATGAAAACAACCCTCAAATCATCTACCTCGGGCTCCTTGTTAACTATTCCTAACCATAGATTAGACTAATTCACTAACATTCTTGTTGTTGTTACAAAAGTAAGCTACAGACATATATTACAGCAATAAAAGCTCCTAAAAGCAAGTGTTAAATTTGATTATTACATTGCCTTCTTAGCTTCTTACAAGTGCTAGCATATTTCTAATTCTAGGTTACCATTTTGGGTCATTTTAAATCTTGTTTAAGGCATACATTTTGAAGCTATCATCATATATATATATTGTTGTTATAAACTTATGTTTGTTTTATCTTGTATATCAACTTATCGCTTTTATTAAAAGTCCAAGGTTTTACGAAGCACTAATATCAATTGTTACTTGCAATAGTGTTTTTCTTGTTGTCTTGTTCTGGGAAGGTACACTTAAGCATATCTTTGCTTCATATTATTAAAACTTTGGGACTTTCTGATCAATGTGACTTGAGATAGAGGAAGAACTTTCTCGATACTATAACTTTTTCTTTCTCAAACCCCTAGGTCATCGGGGACGTCTCCCTTGTGCTTTCACCCCTAAAGAGAAAGAGGTGTCTTATTTAGGTGACAGTGATAGGACAACCTCTTTTTATTCCAATTTATTGTTCACTTGCCTTTGGCTTTTTGGAAAGTACATATTGTGCGATAACATTTTTGCGTTGTTTTTGGGGAATACTAAGTCAATTCTCCTCAAAGATGACACTTTTCAGTAATCCTTTCCTCAAAATCCTTTACTTTGCAAAGCTTACCTAACGACTCCACTAAGGGTGATCCCCTCATCCCTTTGATAGTTTCAAGAAAACTATCTAGCGACTCCAAAAACCTCAGGGAAGTATACCAACCCTCCCTAGTCCTTTAAAAGAAAAAAATCTTGAAAATATCATGTAGTAAAATCATTATTTGGAGGAAATCTTCCTTTGAACACGATGTCTAGCGCAGGAAATCAGATTGTTAATCTAAACCAAGATAATAACTAAAATCAATGGTCATCTAATCTCTTCAAATCGTTAGACATGACAAGTATACCAGGATAGCCTAGAAAAATTCCCCCTAAATATGAGAAGTGGTTGCATAAATTCATTGGTAATGATGTAGTCAGTGCCAAGGATCATATGAGTAATTTCTAGGCCTTCTTTCAGCTTCATCCCATCATTGATGATGTTGAATATCCAGCTATGAAATTGTTCTCATCTACCCTTCATGATGGCGCTAGACGTTGGTACAATGGTCTCCCTAATGCTAGTATTAAAACCATGGATAGGTTGTAGGAAGTGTTCCTCAAATGATGGAGTTTCAAGGAAGACCCCAACATGTTGTTTATAAGGTTGAATAACCTTGTAAAACAAGAGAATGAAACCGTTATAGAATTCCATGAAAAAATTGAAAATTTGATGCAGAAGATCCAAGTGAGCCATCATCCTTCTAATATTTTTCTTCTCTTTCTTTATACCAAATCCTTTACAGGATAGTTGGGATATATCCTCAAAGATAAAGCCCCTAAAACAATCCAAGAAGCCCAATAAGTAGCTATAAAGATTGAACACAACCTTTCATCATCTAGAGTTGGTCCTTTCTCATCCCCAATAGTCAAAATGGATGCTAAACCTAAGATAGTCCAAAATGTTGAACCTATCTCAAACATTAGCGCCAACTTGGAAAATAGACAACTGACGGTAGATGTCATGGTAAAAACCCTAGAACTAATGATGAATAGGATTTTCAACCTAGAAAGAAATCAGCAAAATCCCCTAGGGTTCCTTACAAAGGGAAATTTCAAAAAGGGAACCAAGTTTTTAGACCAAAGAACGATCAAGAGGTCCCCAATACTTTAGCCCCTGCAAATGTAGTAGATGAAAACCCTTGGTGCTTACATTGGGAGAATGAGTGTCCTTTCAACAATGGTGATTATGACCAAGTAAACATTGTTAACCATACCATTGAAAACCCTCAATGTTGCCTTAATTTCACACTTGAAGAACATCAAGAAGGCATAAAGGAATCATCCATGAAGGCTAGGATGGAGGTGATAAATAACCTTGACCGAGAATCAAGAGAAAAATTTAAGAAGCAAGAATTCCAAGTATATACTAGGAAAAAAAGAATGAACCAACCTCTCTCTACTGGTCCTGCGGTTTCATAGACAAGACCTCCACCTATGAACATACTTCTTCCTAAGAATCCCGCCAAGACTGACAAAGTGGATTTGAACTTTGACTTTGAAGGTGCACTAGCAAAAATGCACGTGACCATTCCATTAAGAGAAGTCATCAAATTCTCTTCTTTAAAGGAAAGGTTCAAAAAAAAATTCAAAAGTTCAGATGGACCAATGGACCCTCCTATCATGTTACAAGAGGATCACTTTAGGGTTCAGTACGATGGACATCCACCTTTCTTCATGACCTTGTTGATTAATAACAAATTCCTTATCAACTGTATGCTTGATTCAGGGGCAGCTGCTAACATGATGTCTTTGAAGGTCATGGAAAAACTAGTCCTAAAGGTCACACAACCTTACAGGAATGTGTGTGATTTTGAGTCCAGGGCCATATCCACTCATGGGGTAGTTGAGAATGTTGAAGTATGCCTTGGAAGATACCTTGAGAGAGTGATCCACCTGGATATTGTGGTGGTGTATGTCCCGGATGTATGGGGAATGCTATTATCCAAGAAGTTTTCTGCAATGTTGGGAGGCACCTTAGATATGGATCTCACTTATATTAACATGCCTATGAATGATGGAACAATAAGTAGCCTCACAAATGTGCCAATGACCAAATTCCATGTGCAATAAATTGGTAATGATATTGGAACTAATGAGACACATGAACCAATCAAAGAGAGTCTTCCTGTATTTCCCCCTAATGATTTGCCTTTTGTTTTGAGGAAAACTTTGATCAAATACAATAGTCGAAGAAGGAGGAGTATCAACAATTCCTAAACAAAAATAAGGACAAATAATTTTGGGTTATCAAATTATTAAAGAAAGGAAAAGATGAAATGTTGATCCGACCATCCCAGCAAGAAGTCTTCACAGCAAAATCCCACCCTCCTCCCTCAAGACAATACACTAGGGTTGTACAAGAAACGACCAGATTTAAGACCAAGGATTAAAAAGAGGGAGATACGGTCTGGATGTCGGATACAAAGAAGAGAGAGCCTATTAATGTCAAAGGGAGTTCACAATTTTGGCTTGGACCCTTCATAGTTTGAAGGAAGTCAGTCAATAATGCCTAATATTTATCCACATTGGAAGGAAGAAGACATCCATTACCGTTTGGTGGCCACCTCCTTAAACCCCATCAGGGGGCAGAGACTTGACTTCACAGGTAAGTACAGGTAAGTAGGTATCCATTTTTTCATTCATTGTATATACCATCTTCATTTCATTCTAGAGTAGTTGTATTTCCATTTGTATATATGATTGCTTACTTGTATTTCATCTTATCCTATGTGATCCAGGGGTGATATCACCACCCCAAATGATTATTGATCAATCTTGTTGAGATCTAGCGGGTCACAGGTCATGCTAGAGATGTTGAGGTTCTCATGCGCTCTATGGTGAGCACACGTCCCCGAGTTGGAGCCAGATGTTATCCCCTATCTTAGGGATAACTAAGGAGATTATGTCTTGAGGCCCACAGGTCCTAGACATGGAGTATCGAGAGCCATATTGACTTGAGACTAGCCCTGGAGGGCCCATCCTTCTTCTTCAACGGCTCCATTATGTCAGCAGTAGTAGCATCCATCCCATCGGCCTGGTTTTGAAGTAGTAGTGGATCTTTCTCCATGAGGTAATGAGTCTGGGTATCATGGTATGTGTCACTCTAATTCTCAAAGCATTTGAATATGTGCATTTGATTCTCTTTTTCTTCATCATGTGTGCTTGGACTTTATGCCTTTTGACTTTTCCATACCTGGGGGGATGATAGAATTCCCTAGCAAGTTGGTTCCCTTAGGAGTGAGTTTCCACTGGGTGGGTTTATGAAAGGTCATCGTCCATTCCTACCATACTTATCTCTTTTCATCATCTATCCCCTACATTGGTTTGGGCATTGGGTTTGCCAAGCTAGTAAGGGTTGTACCTTTCCCTATGGGAAGAAGGGGCTAAAGGCCCAAAGGGTAAAATTAGATGGAAAAAGTTAAAATCCAAAGATAAAAACCTTGAGATGCTTCGCCCAGGGATCCCCAAAAAAGAAATCAAAAGGCTTCTCAACAATAAAAGAAGGGACCCACAAAAAGATAAAACTCAAGACCTAGTTGGTGGATAGGGGGGTCTCATCACGAGCCAACCTATTAGGTCCATGGGCATGTAGCGGTATGACACTACTCTGCATCTACTCACCATGCTAGGGTAGTGTCTCTTAGTGGCATAGCCAAGAGAAAGGGGGTCTCATCATGAGCCATCCTTCTCATCTCTGTGAAATGCTTTTGGGTAACATTGTCACCACTGGTCACCATGCCAAGGTAGTGTTCCCCAACTATTCTCTTGAAAGAGAAATCAATAAGATAAAAAGTAAAAATTCATTGAATGGGATAGGAAACAATTGCATCCATGACAAGGTGCAGTTCACCCTCTTTAGAGGCACCCACAGGTAAGACCTACATTTCCCTATCATCATTGCACCCCTTGCCCAAACATCCCCCACACCATCTCATGCACTTACATGACCTAGATTGGTATTCAACTAGAAAAAACCCCACACCTATGGATAATTATCCCAATAAGATGTCCTGGAACCCTCTCCAAACCTGTCTTGTAGAATAGCATAATATCTTTGAGCACTTGTTTGGAAAAAGGGGGGTTTTGTGCACATGTTTGGGTAACTTGATTATTAGATTTGATTGACATTGTTATGATACCTGTGACCTATAATCCCATGGAGGGCATACTTTTTGTTACTGTAGGACCACACCCGACGGACAGGTACATATGGGGAGATGATTAGCTCAAACCTCCATAGGGATAAAATCCCACCAGATGGATGTTGAGAACCCATCCAAGGGAAAACATATACCAGAGGCTTGCACTGGAGATAGAGGAGGATGTTCCACCAGAGACACCTTGGCAGGCCTAGACCCAGGGGGGTCTTTCCTTTCCCCCTGAACGTTGGCTTTGGAAGTCCCATGACGTCACCCTTGTGACCCTTGATGTCACCCAGCGTCAGATGGACATGATGGAGGCCGTTGTGTGCCAAGTGGCACGTGTGGCATGATCCGGAGGCCTTGTAAGGCCACATTTTTCTCCTAGAGGCCAATGTCTCACTTAGGAGGCCCAACGTCACCCTAGAAGGGAATGACGTCACCTCTTTTTCACATTTTAGGGTTTAATTTGTTAATTTTATGTAAAAAACTGGATATTTGATGTAACTGGCCATGTTGACCTAATTTGTAATTAAAGGTCATTTGAATTTTATAAATAAAAGAAAAGTCCCTTGTATTTTTTCATCATCTTTCACTCACACAAGTGAGGTCTCAAATTCGACCTCTTTAAGGCTTATTGGCTAAAATTAAGTGGTGCGCAACTGTTGGAGGAGGCTGCTTTGGGTGTATTTTGGTATTTTCATGGTGGAAAGTCTTCAACTAGGGCACATTGCTAGACTATTCTTGGTGAATGTAAGTGAAAATATGCAATTATTATTTCTTTGAATGGTTATGGTATCTTTTTCTTTGCATTTATTAAGATTATGAAATTTCTAGTATAAAACCCTAGGAAAATAAGCACATGTTATTGTCCTTATCTCAATAGCTATCCACCTACTTGATTTTGATAGAAGACATCTCTATTCAAACATGTGTTAGAGCCCTACATTTGTATCACTCTAACACCTTTGCTTCATCAAGATTTTATTTATCTCGAGCTTGAGCTAAAGAAGAAGAAAAATTGTTAGGGCCTAGGGTTACCTACTTCCTAGTAGTAGTTTTCCTTCTAGGTTTTCACGATTGAGGCCTTGGGTTACCAACACCTCAAGCATCCTCCCTCTTGTCTTTATTTCACATATTATCATTTGTTTCCTTCAAGATTGTTTCTGCAAAAAGTGACTCCATTAACCCTAAAGACAATTGTTTATACGTTTCATTTGGTTGATTGATGAAAACAACCCTCAAAGCATCTACTTCAAGCTCCTTGCTAACTATTCCTAACCCTATATTAGACTAATTCACTAACATTCTTGTTGTTGTTAAAAAATTAAGCTACATCCATATATTACAGCAGTAAATCTCCTAAAATAAAGTGTTAAAGTTGATTATTACATTGCCTTCTTAGCTTCTGATAAGTGCTAGCATATTGCTAATTCTAGGTTACCATTTTGGGTCATTTTGAAGCTTGTTTAAGGCATAAATTGTGAAGCTATCATCATATATACATTGTTGTTATAAATTTTTGTTTTCTTCATCTTGTATATCAACTTATTGCTTTTATTAAAAGTCCAAGGTTTTACGAAGCATTAATATCAATTGTTACTTGCAATAGTTTTTTTCTTGTTGTCTTGTTCTGGGCAGGTACACTTAAGCATATCTTTGCTTCATATTATTAAACCTTTGGGACTTTCTGATCAGTGTGACTTGAGAGAGGGGAAGAACTTTCTCGATACTATAACCTTTTCCTTCTCAAACCCCTAGGTTACCGGGGACGTCTCCCCTGGGCTTTCACCCCTAAAGAGAAAGAGTTGTCTTATTTTGGTGCCAGTGATAGGACAACCTCTTGTTACACCAATTTATTGTTCACTTGTCTTTGGCTTTTGGGCAAGTACAAATTGTGCGATAACAAAACTTACTCAAAAATTGTAGGAAAACCAACCCTTGTCACAATTGGAAGGCATCTCCATTCGAATTGGTATTATTCTAGTCTTAGGAGGGTGTCCCTAATGGATGTATCTTGCCACCTAATCATCAAATATGTATGTATATCCAATATGATCAACACACAAAAGACTCACCCTCAAGTTGTCCATAAATAGTGAGGGTGAGTTCAATAAAGAATTTCGAGTGGTTGGGATCAAATTTCAAAGACATATGTAACAATGAAATAAAATGGGAATGCATGAAAAAAATCCACCTCAAGTGAGAGAAAAATCAATTTAAGTACACAGTATAACTACCTATCTCTACAACAATTTTATCATCAACAACCAAGATTTCAAAGAGCTAGTAGAAAGAATAATTGTATCAATCAAATATTACTCAAGAGACTAGTTGCATCATAGTGAGTCATAGATGATATATTGTCAATGATTCCTTACCAATAGTGAAGGAAATGGTCTGAGGTTTGAGGATTGAAAGGATGAATTGCTATCCATTGCTACTACATTTTCCAAAGAAAATGATATCCAACCTCAGTGCCTCTCTTCAAACCTGTATATAAAGGAAAACCATCAAGGAGATGAATTTTCCCTAAATGATTTTGGAGAAAAGCAAGAAAAACATGTGGCTTTGGTCATCCTTTGCATGGCTTCCAACCAATTTTACTTGCTACTTTGAAGTTTTGCTTTCCTATTGTTTACTCATTTTTTATTTTGTAAAAATTATCATGATTAGTAATGGAGAAAAAATTGTAAAGCATCATGCCTATCAATAGTTAGCGGTCGACCTCTATTGCTATTTCTAATCCACTTTTTTTTCTTAAATCACTAGTTATCAAGTTGTTGTTTTATCAAGTCAAAATGTTGGTTGGGGGATAAATTTGGACTATTTTTGTTGTTTTTATTCTCCTATTATTTCTATTTCTAACAGTCTTAAATGTCAACAAAGGTTGTCACTAATGGTTCAAACTATATTCCTATTTTTACAGCTTTAGTTATCTTTAAGCTTTCCTTGCATACAAAAAAAATTCTAAAGAAATGGATAGGATTTTATCCTTTCAAATTTTGTACCTTTTCCAACCATGTCTTAGGTGGTTGGCCACACTTTTCACTCTACCAAATTCAACATGAGGTTTTTCTGAACTCAACTTTGTTTCACCCACCCAAGACCTTGGACCATGCCATCACTTCCTACTCAAAACCACGACATTCAACCTATAACTTCCAATTATAGACATGCCCAAAAAAACAATCTTTCTAAAAAAATGGAAAATACTAATCATGAAGAGATGGAGCATCAAC
>ML825135.1:0-32267 GCA_009831015.1 Picea engelmannii | reverse complement strand
ATCATCTTGTAGGTAAATAAAAATAGTCCCATTGGACTCAATTTTTAACAAGGATCAAGAATACATAATCATCTCTGACACGCAGGCCCAAGATATCCAGATAATGGAAAGAAAACAAACTACCAAAATAACATTTTTCAAGAATCTAATAAAACTGACTCTGGAAGGGGCCTTGATCAATGTCAATATCTAGATGCATCTAAAATGAGACTAGTATGATGGAATATCGATAAATATTAACCCTCCAGTTGCATAAGTACTATTGGTGGTTAACAATACCATTTTAGATGCTTGCATACATTAGACACACCCCAATCGATGCTAATGTGTCACAAACCTAAAGTTTATGCAATTTCATTTAAAACTCCTTCAAGAAAAAATATATGTAAACTACTAACCAGATAATAACTTATTATGTTGCTTTAAAAAATTGTTTATTTTAGTTAAAGTATTCTAATACAAACTCATATCAGAGTCACATCACTCCAAGTTAGTACTTTTATTGATCTCTCTCTCTATATATATATATGGAAATATATATTAATGGTTGTATTGCTTGTGTCACCATTAAAATTACCAACATGGAGGAGGGACTTTACTCACCTCTATTTAATCCTTCTCACAAAAACCACTTCTTTATGCACCTCTATGTTTTTGGGGTTTCTCACATCCATTATTCTCTATAAAGGCCTTCCGAGAGTAAGTGGGGAGAATAATGTTTATTTATATACTCTCTTATGTGTTACATCATGTTACATTTCCAAATTTCTCATAACTATCCCCTTATGAAAGATAACGCTATGCCAAAATGGTACTTCTGAATATTTTTCTTGGTTTTTGCAACATTTAAATAATACATTAGACATACCCCAAACGATGCTAATGTGTCAAAAACATGAAGTTTAAGCAATTTCATTTAAAACTCCTTTAATAAAAATTGTGTGTAAGTTACTACCTACATAATAACTTATTGTGTTGCTTCAAAAATTTGTTTATTTTAGTCAAAGAAATCTAATATGAACTAATCTCAAAGTCACATCACTCCAAGTTAGTGGGGAATTTTTCACCCACAAGGCATTAGATATATTGGAGTATTTTTATTGGTTTCACCTCTTCATAGATGTGAAAATATGTATCAAGGGTTATATTGCTTGTGTTGCCATTAAAATTACCAATGTGAAGGAGATACTTTACTTGCCTCTATTTATATTGGAGTAATTTTATTGGTTTCACCTTTCCATAGATGTGAAAATATATATCAAGGATTATATTGCTTGTGTCACCATTAAAATTATTCGTGTGAAGGAGGGATTTTACTTGCTTCTATTTAACCCTTCTCACAAAACAAATTATTCATGCATTCCTATATTTATTTTGAGTTTATCACATTCATTATGTCAAAAAACATATCTTAAATTCAGTCTCATTGCTTATAACCTCCACTAATTGCTCAAATTTCCAACTATGGTACAAAAATAGAGTATTTCCAGCAAGCTACTAGTGCTCTATAAGTGCATTCCAAGACATTATAATTACATGTAAGTGACGAGAAGAAAGTTTTTTTATATACTCTCTTAGTCTTTACATCACATTACATTTCCAAATTTCTCAAAACTATCCCCTTCTGAAAGATAAAGCTCTTCCAAAATGGTACTTCCAAATATTTTTCTTGGTTTTTATTACTTTTAAATAATGCTCACAGTTCTCACTAAAATGTACTCCCTACCCTATACAAGAAATAAAATCAAGAATGAAACTTGATGAGTATTTTTTTATGAACTGATGGATCTTCCCACAATGGTATACCTTCAATTTGAACCTTGAAAACTTCACATTACAAAATACATCAAAATTGGTTTCTTAGGACAAAGATTGCAAATCAAACACATATGGTCTAGAAAAATGCACTTTGTATTAAATGTGTATGGTTATTAAAAACGAGTATTAGGCTGGAATGTTCCACATGGATATTGATATTTCATATCATTTTTTTCAATAAAGTCTCAAATTCCACAAAGTGGATCTACCAAAGAATCCACTTGGTCATTTTTTACATTTTCATGTAATTCATATTCAGTCGTTTTTACAATTTTAAGTCAGTTTTTGATAAGCTCGTGCCAAGTGTTAGATATGCACTCCCTTAATAATCTCACACTTGGAAATGATACTCATGATGTGCCATACATTTCTATTAACTTGGACCATAATTCTTAGCACGTACTAGCATGCCAAATTCTACATGAATGATGATACAGAAGAATCATTGGCTCTTTCAACTATAATGTATGAATATATAGGTATATTATAGTTTAATAAGGATTCTTAAGCCTTTAGAAAATTTTTCTATCCTTATGGAGTGCTTTTTTTTAATCTTTACTTTCATTTATCATGTTTTTGAGGAATTAAGCTTACATCTAAATTTGTAGGGATTTTAGGACTGAGACATGAAGTATAAACATATGGTAAGAAGATTAATCTCATGAGAAATGCATATCAAAATGCATACCATCGCTTGAGTCCCTATACAGAATTTAATGTGCATTTAAATGGCAATTGCTTGTATTTTTTAAATAGTGCAAAATCATTGAAAAAACAACTATTGGCAAGCTTATATCCTGAAGGTGGAGATATTTTTTGAAAATATGTCATCTTGGTATTGTTAGTAATATTTTAAAAATTATCATATCATAGTTGGTTACCTACATAATACTTTTGTATAGGGTAAGCATGCATTTTGTTGAGGAACTCGAGATTGATCTGTACTTTATGTTAAAGAGGAAGATTACTTGTATTTTTATATAGCATGGATTTTAAGGAATGCAATTGAAATTATGGAAATGTAGAAATGTATAAGAGATTAAAATACATGATGAGCTACATGCTGAGTAACTTGAAAGGAAAAATTTTGAACTTTAATGAGGCTTGGGAATGCATTTTGCTTAAAAAATGTTAAACAAGGCAACTCGAGTCTTTTGCATGGTTTTGATAAATTTATTATGGGCATTTGAAAAATCATTTGGAAAATCAATCGCATGGGTTTTGTATACAATGTTGAACAATTACACTATATTATTTTGGATTTATCTTGTCTTTCCTTTACATAGGTCCAACATACATTTTTTGAGCCTATTGAAACTTATTCAACTCTTTTTTAATGCCTAGAATTGAATTTTGGAGCCCCAATTAGTTTTTTATAATGTTATAGTGTTGTTTAAAATTTCATCTAGTTAAAAAATGGTAATTTTCACATTTTATACTTAATAGTTCAGTAAAATGCATACTTTATCTAAATTATGCACTCAAGAAGAGTCACAAAATGAAGACAAAAAATTGTGCATGCTAAGGTACAAAATTCTACATGAATGATCTCCTTAACCTTGAATAAATCATAAGGAAACCCTTGGTTCACAAGTTTTCATGTTTAAACAAAAAAAAATCAATTCTCCCAACATTCATCCTCAGAAATGCTTTAAATTTTGAAGTGTCAATTTAGGTGATAAGACTATGAATACTCAAGACTCAATAAAAAAAATGTATTTCTACAACAATTGGGTCATGTGATAGTTTTATAATTCTTACTTTGTCCCAAGATTACAATTTAAGTGAAATGCTACTCTTCGACCAACTAAAGCCTAATGTAATCTAGCATGAATGGAAATGAAATTAATCACAAATGTGTTATTTATTGGTAGAATATAATACTTCAAACAAGTGGGTGTTAAGAATATAATACCTTATAAAATTTAGTGTGTTTATGATTGAGGGCTCTATAATACTTTGTTAAAGTTACCCAATTTTATGAGTGAGGGTATACATTGTTTACACCATCCATTAAAAAATTGAGCACATAGCACTAAACCCTTTCTTGCATTTGAGCTTGTATCGGAAATATCTTACCTTTGTGAATCAAAATTGAAATTCATGAAATTGGATAATCGGTTGTTGTCAACTAAATTTTACCAAACCAAATTATAGAGGATGCTAAACTGCTTAACCAAGATTTATTTTTTGAACAAAAATGAAAATAAAATAGATTTAGGAGTGCAAACAGTGAAGAAATTTAAAGAAAATTCTAATGAATGGAAAAACATCAATGAATGACCAGATGTATGCTAAACATACTCCAAAAAGGATAAGTCTACAATTCCATATTTGAGGAATTTGATTTCAATAATAAAGAGATCAATAGAACCATTTTCAATTATGATGTTTGGGTCAAGCAATTGATTCCATTTGGCACCAGGGTTTCTCTATACACCAATTTGATGGTTAGATCAATTTAAACTCGATAGAAAGGGGGAGTAATGTTGAACAAAATAAATACCCCAATGGTAGAAAGGAAGAACATGGACACTAAAGTTTGTGGAAATGAAGTAAAAATTTGCAGGAATGGAGTGAGAATGGAAAATCTATGAAAAGGACTTTACAAATATTTGATCTAGATAGTCTTGAGAATTGTTTTTGTTAGAAATGTGCTCAAAACCTATGGGGCCAACATTTTTAACCATTAGCTAAGAAACCACAACCCAAGGGCATCTAAGCCATCAAAATCACTCGGGTATCACATCCGGCCTGGGCCGCACCAACCCTTAACATGGCTGGATTTTTGGGTATCTCCTCTTGACTAAACTCACTATAAGGGTATTGAACTCGAGTTGCCTAACAAATGAAACCCACACCTTAGCCGATTGAGCTTGCAAAAATTGACATCTTGAGAAAAAATATGAATAATTGGCATGGGATAGATATTTGTTATGCTTGCATGAGAGCGTTGATTCACTAAGTTGAAGATAGGGAAATTGGCATTCCTCACCTCATGGCCCAAAAATTGCATCTTTCCTTGCAATATAGTCATATGTAGAAGGTGAAATTTAATTTCCCAGGCACTCTACATAAAATTGTTAAATTGTAATGAGCCCAAGTTGCTTAAGAAAACACAGCTAACAATACTAATTTGACATCCCAAGTTGTTAAAAACTTAATTTGGGAAAGGAAATCGTGAATAGAGAAAAAATTGGAGTACTACAAATTAGAAATTGAAAATGTTCAAGAGGAACCTATAGAGGATTGGTATAACAAGGTAGAAACTCAATTTGAACAACACGTCCATGGTGAAGTAAACATACTCTTTTATAGATGAGGAAGCACTTGGAGACTATATTATTAGATTCATAAGTGGAATTGTCACCTCAAATAGCATTTTCACTGCAAACATTTTAAATATTTACAAGGGGTCAATTTAACAATTGCAACGATGGGGATAAAAGGGATAATTTTTTATCATCATAGCCTTCTAGATAAGCATGAAGAAAATGATCCTAGGAATGAAAGAAAATATAGGGTACATCATCCATGTTATTGGTTTGATGTTAGTTTCATTCTTGGATTATTGGATCAAATGCATCGATGTTAGTTTCATAAAGACTTTATTTTTTTTGGTAGTAGACAACAAGTTACATAGCTTGAAAAAATGCTTATTTTTTAGCATAAAGGATGCTAGTGATCTAAAAAGGGAAATGAAAAAGAGATGTAAGTCATTAACATTTCTCCATTGTAATTAAGACCTGACTTTTTTCTGAACTTGAGACGAAAGTGGAAGAGAAAGAATATGAGATTGAAAAATTGAAGAATGAGTTAAAACAAAGATTAACAATGGAAAAAGAATGATATGGAGATCAACAAATAGTTAAGGAAATGAGTGATACAATTAAGAAATTGGAGAACAAGCAAGTTTCATTACAATCTAGTAATTCAAAACTTGAGAGGTCAATGAAAGTGAAAGAAGATCAAAATAAAAAATTAAAGGATGAGATAGAAAAGAGATTAATTATTGAAAAATCCATGAAGAAAATAACAAATGAAACATAAGAAAAAGATTAAGCAATTGGAGAAAAAGAACGCAGTGCAAGGTGATGTGTTGAAATATGGGTATTATCAAATTATCATGTTAACAGAGAAAATTTTGCAAATAGAAAATAGGAATTATAAAAACCTAAGCTAAAAGGTTAACTCCTTAAATGGTCTAGAAAAAATATTACAAAATTCTATTGCAATGATGCCCACCCTATGTAATATGTTTTCCCCAACACCCAAAGTTTCAGCATTTATGGAGAAGTTGATTGAGAAAGATGCCAAGATTAGTGATTTTTACCATAAAATCTTGAAGACCAAAAACCACAACATTTGAGTTGTGAATGGAAGATTCAAAGCCTCAAAGGAAAATTTATTGATTTAGAAGAAAAACTATAGTAAGATAAGTCCCAAACATTGACAAATTTACAACATAGTTCACAACAAGAAAAGTCACAAGTTTTGAGAAGGGTAGTGGACTTACCATAATAATAGAAAGAAACGACATTAGAATATCTAAGGAAGAAGACTAAAAACAATAGAAAATAAGATATTTGCAACTAAGGATAAAGAGATGAAAACAAACAAGAAGATACATAATGAAGGATATTAAAAAAAAAATGTGAAGCTAGAGAAACAATGGGTAAATAAGGGTAAAATTGCAAATATGAATAAAGAACTCAAAGGTCTTGTATCCATTGCAAGAAGATACATAATGAAGGATAGTAAAAAAAAATTGTGAAGCTAGAGAAACAATGGGTAGATAAGGGAAAAATTGCAAATATGGATAAAGAACTCAAAGGTCTTGTGTCCATTGCAATTCCTCAAGAATCAAAAGGTACTAAGAAAGACAAAAGACTCCACATCGAAATTCTTCTTTTACAGACAAGGCATCAAAGAAATCTCGCAATAACCCTCCCCCTGCAAAATAGCATGGGATCATTCTCTATTTTTTTTTGTGACCAATGCACTTGAGCCAAGAGGCTCCATATGGAATATTTTTGTTTTATACTAATAAAAAGGTTATGATTCTTTTTCAAGTGTTAATCATCATTTTAAGGTTGAAAAACCACAATTAAAATTAAATTAATTATCTTTCTAATATCAATTTTATGATTCTTTTTCAAGTGTTAATCATCATTGTAAGGTTGAAAATCTACAATTAAGATTAAATTAATTATCTTTCTAATATCAATTTTATGTTTACTTTGATATATTTCACTTTTGTGTTGTAAAATTATCTTATATCATATTAAGATGTGAGGTGATATGCCTTATTCACTTTTCTAAAATATCTATGAAAAATGCTAAAGCATTTGCAAACTATCCACTTTAAGGAAGTGGAAATTTTTTTTAACTATCAACCACATTTTAGCTAAATGTAAACTAGCACAGCAATTAAATATTAGTTGAGCTAAATGTGAACGTCGAAAGGCTGATAAGATGAAACGAATCCTTAAAAGAATATATTAAATTGTATTATTGATTAACAAATAAACGGTTGAGCTTCATTTATTGGTGTTAATATTTTAATTTCTGTTAATCACTTAAGTGGCAATCAGTTAGCTATCAAAGTAATTTTTAAATATGATTAGGTAAATGTAAAAAAGTAAACACATAAACTGATGTCTTTATAATAGCTAGGAAGTTAATGATTGAAATCACAACCATTTATTTTGTGTGACTACTAAGAATATTCGAGCCATATTTAATGTCCATAAAAAACTTATTAAGCACTAAACCCCTATTAAATATGCCCATTATCAATAGGTGTACGCCTTTCGACGTAATAATGCTTTAGGAAGTTGAAAGTTTTTTCAACTATCAGCCATATTTTAGTTAAATGTAAATAATTCTTTTAGGCAATTTTTTTTTTTTTTTTTCGTAATTTCTTATATGTGGATTTATAGCATTTTACATATTTGGAAATGGTAAAAGATGACCAATTTGAAGAGGGAAAAGTATTCTTTATCAAGGAAATTAAAGGGCTGCATATATTTTGTAATAGACATTGGAATTTTTTGAACTTTATTTATTGTAATAAGTTCAACTATTATGGGCTCTGCGGCTAGGCTTTCCCTAGCCGCGGGCGTCTCCTCTTCCTGGTTTTTTGTCCCCCTCACTCGGGCTCGATGGACAGTGGGAATTTCTTCCTGGTGGTGGTGGCACTCCCGCTAGAGCAGATCTGGACTTCTTTTATCCTCTTCCAGTGTGTTGTATGGTGGGTCGTGCTCGCTCTGGAGTAGATCTCTTTTCATTGTGGGCTGACGTTTCGTCTTCGCTTGGCCTTTGTAGTTTGCTA
Organism: Picea engelmannii; assembly: GCA_009831015.1. Lineage (NCBI taxonomy): Eukaryota > Viridiplantae > Streptophyta > Pinopsida > Pinales > Pinaceae > Picea > Picea engelmannii. The sequence continues at coordinate 24,115 of ML825135.1, read as the reverse complement.
TGGTGGATGCCTAACGTCGTCTCTCTTGTCTCCTCGGAGATTCGGTCGGTGTTTGTTGGTGATAGGGTGGCGATTCATCATTGGTGAGGGTTGCCCTTGCTCGTGGTGCTCCTCTTCGTCGTCTCCCATGGCCCTTTCCCTTCGTGGGTTTGGTTGCTAGTGGGAGGCTTCCTTCATTTGATGGTCGTGCACTCATTGTGCAGTTTTTCCTGCACATTATCTGGTGTTTTTTTGTTCAGTGGTTGCACTCTCCCATGAGCGGATCTTGTAGTGGTTGTTGGGGTTTATGTTTATTTTCGATGGTTGAGTCAGAGCTTTGAGGTCCATTTTTTGGGCATGCAGTGTTGATTTGTGGAGTTGGATAAACACTTTGAGGTCCTTAGTTGGGTGTGCAGTTTCTGGCTTCTTTCCTTGGTTGGGCCAGATCTTTTGAGGTCCATATTTTGAGCATGTAGTGTTGATTTGGAGATGGATCAACACTTTGAGGTCCTTTCTTCGGTGTGCAGTTTATGGATTTTCTCCTTTAAATGCAGGTTGCTTCCCAGTGCATATTTTGTATCATTACTCAATGGCTTAGTAGCTAGCTCAAGGCCCTCTCGGGATTCTTTTCTTTTATCTTTTTACCCTTGATTGGAGCATGCTTCAGGGACCTTTAAAATGTAATTTGGTTCTCTTTGGATGAATAAAATTACTCTTTTTTTCTTTGGAAAAAATAAACATTGGAATTTTTATTGGTTTAATTTTATGACATCTATAATTTCTTTAAAAATAACATTATGCTACTTTCTTGGATTGAATTTCAATGTAATGTCTTCAAACCCTTCACCAACATTACATTGCAATATGCTAATGCCTTAGAATATTTTAAATGTTAATTAAGTAGATACTCACATTTTCTTAAGAAAAATGCACACCATGAATAGTAGATGCGCTTCCAAAGGTTATGAGGCATGAGTGGTTGTTATAGAATCTTTTTCCACCACAATAATTGAGATTCCTTTGATTAGCTCTATCCCCTTCATATCCCTCTTTTGTTTCTTGGGCCTACCTTGAATTTTGCTAAAAAGACTTCCTAGCAATATTCTCACCCTTTTTGCTCAGTAAAGGAGAAAGTACTTTCCCTTTCCCTTCAATAAAGGCACAAGTGCACTTAAAATTACTAAAAATATATACAAAATTGTGAAAATTACGTGCTTTTGAGTAGGGTTTATAGGAAAACTAACTCTATAACTCTCTTAAACCCATGGAAAAATGGTCTCAACCATATTGAAATGGTGTAAAAGACACCCAAAGGAAAGAGAAGGGGACAAGCATTATATTCCAAAGTAATCATCTATCCCAAAGCAACCAAATCCATTATATTCCCGAGGTTTTTATGACCTTCATTTCCCTAGAAACCCCTATTTCTCAAAGTTCAATTCTCATTTGTATCATTGAGGCCTAAGATCTCTTGATCTTCCTCATATTGGTGAGGAGAAGAACATTGGAGGTTTTTTAGTCCCAAGTGGCCCGGGATTGGAGGAATCTAGACGATGGTTATGAACAATGTCGACCAATGTTTTTTTTTAAGCAAAATTTCACCAAATTGGCTAAATTTCAATTTTTTGGAAGAAGTTTGTGCTAAAAAATTTCATTTTTTCATTAAAAATAAAACTTGTAGCCTAATTTATGATTATAGTTATGCATACACTTATATTTTTCACCTAAATATAAACATTTTCCATGAATATATAATAGGTTTTCTTAATATTTTCGCCAAATCAGTGATTATGCATCCCAATATTTTGGGTATATTCACTACATATGGATGATTAGTTAGTGGTAACTACTCTTGGGAAAACCATGAATTTTCAATTGAAGTCATGTAAATTTATATAGGACAACAAAATGTTTTTAATAATTTACTTCTATTATTTTTTTCACTTCTTTCAACATGGAGACGGTATATCATGTTGTATGTTAGTGTGTAGAATTTTTTCNAAAACCATGAATTTTCAATTGAAGTCATGTAAATTTATATAGGACAACAAAATGTTTTTAATAATTTACTTCTATTATTTTTTTCACTTCTTTCAACATGGAGACGGTATATCATGTTGTATGTTAGTGTGTAGAATTTTTTCCATGTATTTTTAAAGATACTTTGGATTGTCATTATTTTGTTGTAAGTTTCCTATAATTCATATTAAATTTTGTTTATTTTCTCTAAATACTCTTTCATAAGATTTTTTTTGTTAATTATTGTCAATGATGCACATGTGACTCAAATAAAATGGCGTTGTTTCCAAATTTTAAAGGTAGTAACATGAAATCAATCAATTATCGCCTAAGATAAATGATATATATATTTTTTACAAATATAGTTTGATCACCAAATGGTTTGATAAGTTATGATTTATGTGGCTTGAAAAAAAATACATTGGTTTCGAGAACAAAATCAGGTTCATTTCTTTGTATTGCTACAGTTATTGATAATAAAATGAAGATCTCTCTTTTTTCCATCCCCTAAATTCTAAGTTGTTCATATCGAAATTGATCTCCTTTTCAGTATTAAGCTCAAGAACTTACCTGATTAAATTAGTTAAAGTAATTATTTTATGTTCATTTTCATTTTTGCTAATAGTTTGAGGAAGGTTTGTTGTTTATGTGTGTGCAAATATGTAATATTGAACGGGAAGGTTTGTTGTTTATGAGTGTGAAAATCTAGGTAAGACCTCCTGTAACTAACTAGTAGTTATCGAAAGATCAGCATAGCCTATTTTTTGGAAAGATTAGCATTGTTCTTTGAAACTTGCTCTGTTATGGTCAACCCTAGCCATAGGAAACTTTATTTCTGTAACAAAATTGGTGAGTCCATTAGGGATAGCTCCTAGAGTTATTCTCATTAGGGTTTTTCTTTGTTGTTTTCTTGGTGTCGGTTTAGGCTTCTCTATAAATTTTTCAATTTGTATTTCTTGCTTGAAGTCTCATAGGTCGATCTGCAAGATTGTTTTTAGGGTGTCTTGAGAAATTCAGCATACAAAAAGATACACTCACTTCTTTCCTTTAGTAACAGAGTGAGCACTCGTAGGTTTCCTTTAAGAAAGATGTGAGTACTTGCTTGTTGCCTTCATAGAAGGTGCAAGTACATTCTAGGTTTGAGTTTTTCTCATTTCTTTCCCTTCCCCTCCTACCTGGTGGAAACATCTTTTCTTTATTGTCTTTCAATGTCTGTTTGAAGCAACTTTGCAGTTGAAAATTTTCTTACTTGATTACATTTATCTTTCATCATCATCAAAAAGGAAAAGAGCATTCTAGATTTTTTTCATTTTTCCTGTTATTTGCATGATTGAGGTTAGTCTTTTTAGCTACATTTTTTTTCACTTTTTTGCTGAGTAGGGCCTAATTGTTACAAGTCTTTGCAAGAAAAGAAAAAAAATGCATTTGGAAGTTTTCATATTGCATCATATTTTCATTTCAAGTTGTTCATGCTTTAACTGTATTCATTGAAGAATTCATGCAAAATTTGGATGTCAGTGTTCTTACAAGTTATTTCTATTAAGAGTCTTAAAAACACCAACAATTGCATTGTTGTAACCTTTGATTAATTAACAACCATTTAAAACAAACGCTTAACTAAAATCAACTAGACTCTTTTCTTTTTAGAAAAATCAATAGTAATCTAAGAAATAGGGCCTTGGAATAAGCTTGGAGAGTAAATTCTCCAAGGTTGCAAAACTTGAAACTAGAGTTGATTAAAGAGTGTAAAACCCAGTGGTAGCAAGGAGCGTTTGTCGATAAAGAACCTCTAACACAGGTGTTAAGCATGAGGTCGCATTAGGGTAAGTGGAGGTGATATCTCCTCATTCACTTTCTTTATTGGATTACTACATGTATGGGGGTTTCCAAAGTGTTAAGTCCTCTAGGTGACAAAATTTTTGGAAGCTTCAGGCTTTGTTTCCCTACCCATAAGTGTGATTTTGACCCATGATTGTTCCACCAAATAGTTGATTACAAATCGGTAACCTTAGTGGCCATTCCTAGGATTTCACACGGGTGACTATGAGTGGGAAGTTCTTAGGGTATCTTAGGGAAATGCCTAATCTCCATTTTGGCTCCTTTGAAGGGTGCATGTCTTCTCGAGGGTACTTGAACCTTAGGTGAATGTTGCAAGCATGTTACCGTAATTGTCTCTCATTCCTTTTTTGATCGATATTGGGACTCAATCAACCCATATCAGTCTCTAGAAGGCCCTTTGATCATCTCCCCATCTCTTCAGACACAAAACCTAACCAACCTGAGTCACATCTTGGAAGATTGGTTTGTTTGTTGATTCCTATTAGGAATTTTGTAGTTGTGGCCTTCGGTTGTCTATGTCTTTCCGATTTTGAATCTCTTATACAAAGTGGTTGACCAATTGTTACACCGGTATAGAAGGACCCATAGTATTTATCCTGAGAGTGTGGAGTTGCCTCCTCAAATACACAGGTTGAACAACATTGGTTCATGAGAGCCAATTGAAGAGACCAAAGTTGCATCAAAAAATCCCACAAGGGAAGACCCTATGAAATAATATTGTTATGGCTAAAGTTCTTGAGGATACCAACCAAGGGACCCCTTCTCAAGGGGATTATTTTTCTTTTCATTTCTTTGGAAACATTGGTGCCCCCTTGATGGTCACTTTGAACATTCTTGTATTAATTGTAGGACTATTAGTTTGGTTGTGGACCACTATGAATGTTTCAAATGCTCTTGAGACTTCTCAAATAAGCACCTTATGTCAAGGGAATGAAATTGATGTTGATCATTTACCTTCTTCATCAATGAAATATACTCATCATGCCTCATCTGGTGAAAGTCTAACTAATAGTAACCAAAAGTCTAAAATAAATAGAAAGAGGAGGAATAAGAAGAATAAGTGAAGACAAGGGAAAAATTCACTAGCCACTATAAGTCATGTTGGATACATGCAACCATTCGTTGCAAGTCATGATGGGGGAACGATTCTAATCACTAAAAATCATACTAGAGATAGGGAACTAACCACTACAAGTCATGTTGGAGGTAAGCAACCAGCCACTGCAAGTCATGTTGAGAGTGAGAATCTAATCACTACAAGGAATACTAGAGATAGGTAACGAACCACTACAATTCATGTTTGGGGAAAGAAACTAGCCACTACAATTCATATTGGGAGTGAGAATCTAGTCACTACAGGTCATATTGCACATAGGCAACCAACCACTGCAATTCATTTTGGGTGCAAGGAACCAACCACTTCAAGTCATGTTGGGAATGAGAATCTAGTCACTACAAGTCATATTGGAGATAGGCAACCAACTACTGCAAGTCATGTTGGGGGTAAGCAACCAGCCACTGCAAGTCATACGGGGAGAGAGAATATAGTCACTGCAAGTCGTACTAGATATAGGAAACCAATCACTACAAGTCATGGTGGGAGCGAGAATCTAGTCACTATAAGGCATACTAGAGATAGGAAACCAACCACTGCAAGTCATGTTAAGGGAAAGAAAATGGTCATTGCAAGTCATGCTAAGAGTGAGAATATATTCATTGTGATTCATACTAGAGATAGGAAACCAACCATTGCAAGTCATGTTGGGGGAAAGAAACCAGCCACTGCAAGTCATGCTAGAGTGAGAATCTAGTCACTTAAAATAATACTGGAGATTGGAAGCTAGTCACTGCAAATTATATTAGTGACAAGAAACCATCCATTGTGAGTCATGTTGGGGGGGGATCCACTAGCCAATGAAATTCATGTTGGAAGCATTGATATAGCTAAGAAATCTAGATGAATAAGATGAAATCCTAAGTTCCCTTGTAAACTTGCAAGGGATATCATCTTACTCATATGTGCCCTATTATTCCAGAGGTGTAAAGAGTGTGATACCTGTCTCAAGACCCTTCTTCTCCTTAATCGCCTTCAATTTCTCAGCAACGTATTCATCCATTGGTTAATGAAGTGGTTGAGCCAATGCAATATTTGATGAATACCACTCTTCTTTTGGAGGGTGATGTGTCTACTAGCCATGTTGTTTTGTAACCTATTCAACCAATGGTTAATGAAGTGGTCGAGATGATGTAATCTTCAGTGGATCCCACTCATATTTTGGAGGGTGATGTGTCTACTAACCATTTTGTCTTGCAATCTATTCAACCAGTGGTTGATGAAGTGGTCGAGTTGATGCAATCTTCGATCAATCCAAATCTTCTTTTAGGGAGTGATGTGTCTATCAACCATGTCTTCAGCATTTCCAGTTCAGAACCTTTTGAACAAGGGAGAATTCCACTCACTTCGAGCATGCTCCCTCCAAGTTCAAGGGAAATTTTCTTTGATTGGAATAATCTTGGTGATCCTTTCCTTCCTTCTTATGAACCATTCCAAATAACGGTTGAGGTTAATTCAAAAAACATTTATCGATGTATAGTAGATGAAGGAGCCTCTACAAGAATTGTATCCCCCTTGACTTGGAAAGCTTTGGGTTATCCCAAGCTTGTTTCAACTACTAGTCAACTACTATATTTTGATAGAAGACATAGTGAATCTTTGGGGATTCTTCCCCAATTTCTTATCACGATAAGAGAGAATATTTTCCTATTTGATATGATAGTGGTGAATGGCCCGTTAGACTTTAATATACATTTTGGGTGTGATTGTGTATATGTTATGAACGTTGTGGTGTCTATGCTCTTTTGGGTGATGCATTTTCCTCACAACGAAAGCATTGTCACTATCGATTAACTTGCATATGATAATCACCATCCTAATTTTACCTTATCCCAAGCTACCCATTTATACATTCCTAGTATTCGAGTGGAATCTACCCCACCATAGGTGAATTATGTGGCATTGTATCCTCATCGTTCAATTGTTTCTAAGAAAGATCCTTTATTGGTGGTATTGCATTCACCTCCCCCTATATTTTTCACCATCCTTGGTGCACATTTCCATGGATACATATGCATTTTCATTCCGGAGATCCAACATGGGGTATTACAATTCCAATTATATCTATTACTTATTTTCTTTCTTACTGGACCCCTTGTGACATCAAGATAAGCATTTAAGATTTCCTTGAATCTTTGAACTAAGAACACTAAGGCACCTTCGATCAAAAGAGTGTCATCAACAAATTAAGACTAGTTGATATTTGACCCCTCTAACAATTCAAACTATGGAAAGAATCCCTTGAGATCATGTGTTTCCAAGCTTCCTCCCCAATGACTCTAAGATCAAAATGTAAAGCACTAAGTAGAGGGGAAAGCCTTAGTGAAGTTCTCATGTACATTGAAAGAAGGGATTCGAGAGGCCATTTACCCAGGGAGAGATCCAATCCTAGCCAATACGAGATTTGATCTAGTCAAAGATTACTAGGGTGAACCCAAACTTCTAGTGAATGGGAATTTATGTTGAAATCTATTGAAAACATTAGCCATATCAATTTTTATTACCATACCATTTTTGTAACACACCTACGATGGGGTATATGTATATATATATATATATATCCTCTTTCTCTCTGCGGGTTCTAATTTGGAGAGTCCAGGACTCAGCCCAAGCCTTCGGTCAAGATTCTTTGAGTCTAAGTCAAAGGAGACTTTGAGACCATGTTAGTCTCACCTATAAATCAGACACAGTCCCCTTTCAGCCTCTGTTGTAGGTCTTATGATACTTGTGACCTTCTTCTTCGCACTTCAGCGAAGTCTTGGAGTTGGCGTTAGCCCCTTTTCTCTTGGCCTCTCCTCGGACGTGACCTTGGCGATGACCACACGATTGCAGGCATGGCCACGAGAGGTTTGGGGTCAAACTGCTTTTGGGCCCACGATCCTCCTCAAGTCTCCACATGTCCTCTTGACGAAACCACGGTTTGAATTACGGCCCACCCTCGATATTTTAAACTTCGTGTAACTCTTGTCCCTGCAATGCTATGGGATCGTCGATCTTGCGGTCTTGATGAAACTGTCTGAATCGACGGTTCAGATCTGCCCCTCTCAAATCTACGGACCAGATATGTCCCTCCTAGATCAACGGTTGTGATCTCTTCATAATTTCGGACTCGCCGGGGTTTTGAAATCTCAAACCCTGCTTCTATCGTACTTCAAACTTCTGGAGCTGACGATCTGCAGACACCTGTCCTGCTCGATCAATGGTCTTTCTTCCACTTCGAGTGTTTGACCATTTAACCCAAATCAACGGTCCTCCAACCCTCTTCTCGATCGACGGTTGAGATCTCCTTCGGAATTTCAGACTTATGAGATCTCAAGTATCAAGCCTTCTCCCCAACGACTTTTAACCGAAGGCCACAATCCTCTAGTGTGTGTCCTCCTAATATGACGATCAAGGATTACTTCAGGTCATCACCTGGAGCCCACATATTTGTGCCACGTGTCCCTCGAATCTAACAGCTATGAATCACTTTGGGACTTCACCCGGAGTTCACGGATGTGTGCCACGCATCCTCCGAATCCAACGGTTATGGATCACTTCGGGACTTCGAGCCTTCGGGGTTTAGAAATATCAGTTCTCAAACTGAGAACCCCACTACAGTTCTCCCAGAGCCCTTGATCTGTTGACAAGTTTCCACATTCCAATCGACGGTTGTGACGAAGTCGCAGTTTCGCATTTCGCGTTTCGCATTTCTCGATTTCCCAATTTACGAGTGTCAGATCAACGGCTCACAACTCCCCACAATCTAACAGCTCAGATCAAATCGCGATTTCACATTTCGCAAATTCTCACAACTCCACCCTTTGACTTCCCTGAGTCGTGAGTCAAAGAAATGTTGATCTCTCACCACATGTTGTCTTGGATGGATAGTTATGATGATTTTGGGACTTTGGAACCCCATTCCTCTCGTGTACCCTCAAGGCTTATAGTTAGTACACTTTACCTTGATTGGGCAGCCACTATTCTTTTACACTCAGACTGAACGAATGAGATCTGTTCTCCTCTGCGCTTACTCCTCGTTGTTTGGACTATTATCTGATGGTCCAGATCTTTCACGGTGATCGATCCAACGATCACTGTAGCTCCTCCTCTTGAGCTTCCACTTTCTTCCCTGACTGGGAAGATCTCAAATGTTTCAAAGGTCTCGACCTTCGATTTACCTCTTGTGAGCCCTGATGTATGGGTCTTGACTCCCTTTTTCCCTCCTAAGCTTATGAACTTGAGACAAGTTCACCTCTTGGACCTCATCTGCGCTTTGGAAAGATGATTATCTCTTCTGAGCTTGGTTCTTAGGGAAATTTGAATTCCCACATACTCTAGCATTAATTATCTCACATCAGATCAACGGTCCATGACCTTCCTTGATCCAATGGACCAGAGCACATCGCAACTTCGGGTTTCGAGGGTTTAGTCGTGCCAACGTATGAATCTATCGATATGCGGATCCCCGATCTCGCCAATCCGATCGTCAAGGCGGGCCCTGATAGATCCTTAGATCTACGGTCCATATCACGTCACAATTTTGGGTTTTAGGAGTTTAGTCGTGCCAACGTGCGAATCTCCCGATGTGCGATCTTGCGAAGACTGAAGGAGTTGAGGCGTTAACGCATGCGCCCCTTATTCAAATCTAACGGTCACGACAGACCCTGGGTCCTCCCGGACGGATCTCATCCATTCATCTTCTAAATGAAAGGATATTCCCTTTCGATACTTGAACCTCACTAATCTTCTTGAGCTTCATTGGCTCTGGAAGGCTTAAGGGTTTTTCACTCTTCCTCTTGAACGTAACGCTTGAAAACGTTCTTCCGCGCACTCCTTACATTCATTCCTCAACTTTAGGACTTAATATGGTCTCGGTCTTTGCCCACCTTACAGAGACCTGGTGCATACATGCAGTACCTCTCCTGAGCTTATTGGACTCTATCCTCATAGTGATTGTGGGGTTCAACCTCTGCAATCAGGAAGTACTCACGCAACTCTAGGAGGGTGAAAAAATTATCTGGGAAAGTGATTCTGAGGAATTAAGCTAGTGGGTAAGGAAAATCAAGAAGATATGAAAGTTCTCAAGGAACGAATGCATACTTCTAACTTAATCATTCAATACAGAAACCATTTTGGGCATATAAATACAAGCATGCAATTCATTATTTCCAATTCAAAGCACAAGACATAAAGACACTTATCATAACCATAAGGCGTGATGCGACTGCTGAGAGGGGTGATCGTTTCCACCCAACCATAGACTCAGTCACTCCTAATGGATTTATCACTGGCCACCCCCAAGCTTAGGCCACAATACTTTGAGATTCAATCTCTCACTTCCATCTCAACGGAAGTTAGGGACGAAGGTTAATCTCCTTCTCCCTATACAAGAATAGACAAGGATGAAGGTTACTCTCCTTCTCCTGACTCTGTCTCCATCTTCTGTGATCAAAACTCACTTTTCCAATTTCAATCCTTCCTTGGACCCGAGAGTTTCCTCTCTCGTCTCTTCATTTTTTCGCAGGTCTCCCTCTGTCCACCACGCTTTCTTTCTTGCCTCCCTTAGTAAGATTGTGTGTGGCTTGAATCCCCCAGTCCGTGTTCAGGTCCAGAATCCTTACCGATGGGTAGTCTGCCCCATCCCTCATTAACTCTTGAGGGGGCCTTCCCACCTACTAACCTGACGAGAATTCATTCATGGTCAGAGGGTTGTTCTGATCTGAGCAAATTAATTCCAGCATGGTACTGGTTTGGTGGAGGTTAACTCAGCCATTCCTGGTCCCCTCCACCACCTTTCACAACACTTTGTGGTCTCTCTCTCAGCACATCCCCTCTTTTAGCAGTCATGCAACATGTAACCATTTTCTATTAGAAGTTACATTCATCGACCTTCTACACAAGGTCCATCAAATCAAACATTCACACTTTTAAGTTTGCCATAGTCCCTAGCCAATAAAGTTATATTTACAGACTGGGGGAAACAGGGTGTTACAATTTCCTCCCCCTTAAAGGAATCATTGTCCTCAATGTTATATCTATCAACATGATAGGTATGTATAGAAGTAAACAAAATCGGATATGCATGTCTCATGGCATCTTCCATTTCCCATGTAGCCTCATCTGGGCCAAAGTGTTTCCATTGCACCTTGACCTATGCAATGGTTTGGTTCCTGAGTGCAGTTTCCTTCATGTCTAGTATGCATTGGGGTTCTGGAAGGAATTCTCCCTCTGGTTCCACCTGGATCATAGACTAGTCAATTATATGATTAGCATCATGTACATATTTCTTCAATAATAAAACATGGAAAACATTATGTGCCTTTACTGTGGGAGGTAGTGTTATCATATAGGCTACAGGTCCCACTCTATCTAAGACTTCAAAGGGTCCACAATACTAAGGTGCCAACTTGGCACAGGCTCCCATTCTCAGAGAACTCTTTCGGGGTCTAACTCTGAGATAGACATGGTCTCCAACTTTGAACTCTCAGGGAGTTCTCTTTCTGTTGGCGTAACTTTTATGTTGGTCCTGAGAAATATTCAGATTTTTCCTTATCTAAACCACTTGTTGTTCCATTTCCTTTAGCATGTCGGGTCTGATTGTAATTGTGTCCACTAAATTGTTGCAGTTGATTGGAATCTCTCACTGTCTACCATAGAGGACTTCAAAAGGGCTCATCTTCAAGGATTCTTGATAACCGTTGTTGTAGGCAAACTCTACCAATGGTAGGTAGTCTTCCCACTTCTTAGGATGATGCATTACATGAATCCTTAACATGTATTCTACTATTTGGTTCACTCTTTTTGTTTGTCCATCAGTTTGGGGGTGATAAGTTGTGTTGAATAATAATTTTGTCTCCAAACCGGCCATTAGGGATTTCCAAAAGTTTGAAGTAAACTTGGTATGTCGGTTAGATACAATTTCCTTGGGCATGCCATGCAGTCTAAATATCTCCTTCATGAATATGTTGGAAATATCTATGGCCTTGCAAGTTGATTTGACAGGAATGAAATGAGAAGACTTACTCAGTTTGTCGACCGCGACCATGATGGCATCATTTTTCTTAGTCGACTTTGGTAATCCGATGATGAAATCCATGGAGATGGTTTCCCACTTCCATTATGGGATTGGTAGGGGCTGTAACAATCCTACTGGATGTCGGTGTTCCGCCTTAACTTGCTAGCACTCTAGGAACTTAGCTAGATAGTTAGCTATGCCTTTCTTCAACCCAGGTCAATAGAATTGTTTCCTAGTGGTCGTGATCATCTTCTGATATCCTGGGTAACCAGTATATGGTATCTTATGTAGTTCATCTATTATGAACCTCTTCAAGTCGTCACAGTTTGGAATATATAATATGTTTATGTACGTCAGCAGCCCTTCCTCGAGCATCTGGCAGCCTTCATACATGAATTTAATCCCCTTTTTCTGAAAGGTAGTGATTGGATAGCCAATCTTGGAAAACCCTTTTATGAACCTTCTATAGTATCCCGCTAGGCCCATGAAGGATCTAATATCGGATACATCCTTCGGGGTAGTCCATTCCATAATATATTTGATCTTGTTGGGGTCTACTTCCACTCCTTCCTTAGAAATGACATGGCCTAGGTAATGGACTTGCTTCTGAAAGAAGTCGCACTTGCTAAACTTAGCGTAGAGATGATGCTCTCTTAGTACTTGAAGTACGAGTCTAAGACGTTCTTCGTGCTCCTCCCTATTCTTGGAGTAGATTAGGATATCATCAATGAAAACCAATACAAATTTGTCCAGAAATTTGTTGAGTACATTATTCATCAAGCACATAAAAGTGGCGAGGGCATTGGTTAACCCAAACAACGCCACTAGGAATTCATAGTGACCATACCTCATCCTAAAGGTTGTTTTATGGATGTCTTCATCCTTAATCTGGACTTGATGGTAGCCAGACCTTAAGTCGATCTTCGAGAAGATGGATGCACCTCCCAATTGGTCAAATAGGTCATCGATTCTCAGTAAGGGCTACTTGTTCTTTATGGGTGCCTTATTGAGTTGTTTGTAATCTATGCACAGTCGGAGTGTGCCATCTTTCTTTTTCACAAATAGGACAGGCGCTCCCCACAGAGATACACTGGGTCGGATGTAGCCTTTGTCCATCATCTCCTTTAGCTGTAGCATGAGCTCAACCATATCTGGCGAGCTCATTCTGTATGGCGTTCTAGATGTTGGTACCGCTCCCGGTGTAAGTTCTATCGAGAAGTCAATATCCCTCCTCGGAGGTAGACCTGGTTCTTCTTATGGGAACATGTCCTTGTATTCTCTTAATATGGGTGGTCCTCTAGGCTCGGTTTGTCGTTCTCAATAGATTCCGGTACATGTATGGCATATAAGGAACACCCCTTTCTGCAATACTTTTTCATTTGAAGGGTTGATATTTGTCTCACTGAGACAGGCTCTTGAATCCCTTGGAGGGTCATTTTTCTCCCTCCTTCATTTACACATTCTAAAGTTTTATGATAATAGTCCAATTTAGTTTTATAAGCAACCAACCAATCCATACCAATCAACAAGTCATAAGATCCCAGGGGGAGTATGTTAAGGGTCGCTTGGGTGGGAAATCCACCCATGATGAATTGACAAGCTGGTATGACTTCTGCCACTTTTCTTTTGGTCCCAGTGGCTAATTGCACTAACCATAGTTTAATATGTCTAATTTTTTGCAGTTTACACTTATCAATGGTCTGAGGGGCCACATAACTCAAATTAGAATATAGGTCAATTAAAATAGAAACTAAAATAGAAACTAGATGGTTGACGATCATACCTTCTAGATCCACTACTGAAGCTTGGTGGTTGGCTTGATTATTGTCCAAGGCCACATAGATTCGTGGCATGCTCCTAGCCACATCATTGACGGTGGTCGCTTATTGGATGTTATATACTGTCTTACTATTTTTTTGTCTATGTGGGAATTCCCTCAATTTATGATGCTCTCCACAACCCCAACATTTTAAGGGTTCCTTCTTTAGGTTATCAGTCTTTCCTGGGGTTGTCTTACAAGTTTTATTTCCACTTTGAGAGGGGGAATTTTTCTGATATACACTTCTAGTAGGAAGGCTCCTTCTAGAATCTTTTCTATAGTTCTTGAACCTTGAGGATTTAAACCCCTTCTTCTGGAACCCCAAACTAATCCTCTTCTTCCAGTCCTCGTGAGGTCTTGTCTTATTCCCAAACTGTTCATAAAAATACCTCGCCTTCTGAATAGTTTCTTCTAAGGTCTTTGGTTCGTCGAACTCAATTTTGTTCTGGTAGGTCTGAGGTAACCCACTAATGAACCACTGCATTTTTACCTTTTCCTCTTTATGTAGGGTACATATCTCAGTAATTCAAGGAATTTATTGAAAAATTCATCTATGGTGAGTTGCCCCAGCTGGAGTTCATAAAATTCCTTAGTCTTCCCATCCATGTATTTCTCTGATATATACTGCTTCCTAAAGTATTTCTCGAACTGTTTCCATGACAAGTATTTCTCGTGGACTCCTTTCACATTTCTAAGGTCTTCCCACCATATGAAAGCATTTCCATTCAGTTTGAAGATGGTTATTTGAGCTTTCAAGTTTTCAAAGTAGTCATGGACTCTGAAATACTTCTTTAAACCAAGCAGCCAAGATTTCACCTCTTCTCCCTTCTTAATATCTCTGTCAAAAGAGGGTGGTTTGGCTTTCTTGAACTCTTCAGGACCACGAGTTTTGGAAAGCTTCCATTTCTTTCCTTTCATCTTAAAATGTGAGTTGGCCCTGCTACTAGAAGATCCTTCAAAGTTGTCAGCTTCCTTTCCAGAGGACTCTCTCGATGAGTGTCCCCTGCCTCCAGGGTGTACCTTCTTCGTGGTACTTCTCCCAGTGGGGTCACTTATGGAGTCATGTTTTTGGGTCTTAGGTGGACTCTGACTTCTCTTCTTGTGTCGTCGATCTGCATGATTGGTTGTGGGTTCGTTCTACAATTGCCTCTATATGACGGATAAGCTCTGTAGAAGGACTGTGTTAATTTATGTTTGTTTCTCTTTCTCCTTTATCAATCTCTCATTGTTAGCCTTGAAACTCTTTAACTCGACCTTAAGGCTCCTTACAGTTTTAACCAGATCTGGAAGGGTTTCCACCGCCCTCCTTTCGTCAGATTCTTCGTCTATATTGTGGGAGCCATCCCCCACTTCATGACACGTCACCATCCTTTAGTCTTGGAGTTTTCCCGTGATTCACTGACTGCTCGAGTGTTGCCAAAAATACTTATTGTTAGCTAACAATCTATTATTTTATGAACGATACATGGATCAATGTCTTAAATGCATACACATGGTATAAAATTTCATTATTTTCTTTACTAACATTTTTAAACCAGACTTTTTCAGAAATAGGTAAGGTAGAGTGTCATTCTTTTAAAAGTACTCCAAATAGAGTTTTTAAGTGACTCGTCCATGAGCCCAAGCAGGTCAAGTGTTGTAACCATGCTCTGATACCAATTTGTAACACACCCACAATGGGGCAAAGAAAAATAAAATAAAAAATATGTCTTCTTTCTTACAGGAGCAAATCCTCTTTCTCTCTACGGGTTTTAATTTGGAGAGTCCAAGACTCAGCCTGAGACTTCGTTCAATATTCTATGAGTCTAAGTCATAGCATACTTTGAGACCATGTTAGTCTCACCTCTAAATTAGACACGGGCCCCTTTCAGCCTCTTTTGTAGGTCTTATGATACCCATGACATTCTTCTTAGAACTTCGGCCAAGTCTCAAAGTTGGTGTTAGCCCCTTTTCTCTTGGCCTCTCCTCGAACATGACCCTGGAGATGACCACATGATTACAAGCGTGGCCACGAGAGGTTTGGGGTCAAACTACTTTTGGGCCTGCAATCCTCCTCAAGTCTCCACGTGTCCTCCTAACAAAACCAAGGTTTTAATTGTGGCCCGCCCTCGATATTTTAAACTTCGCGCAACTCATGTCCCAGCAATGCTACGGGATCGTCGATCTTGTGATCTTGATGATACTATCTGAATCGACAGTTCAGATCTGTCCATCTCAAATCTACGAACTAGATATGTCCCTCCTAGAACAACAACTGTGATCTCTTCGCAATTCCGTACTCCAGTGTTTTGAAATCTCAAACCATGCTTCTTTCGTACTTCAAACTTCTGGAGCTGACGATCTGCAGACACTTGTGCTTCTCGATCAATGGTCTTTCTTCCACTTCGGGTGTTTGACCATTTAACCCAAATCAACGGTCCTCCAACCCTCTTCTCGATCAAGGGTCGAGATCTCCTTCGGGATTTCAGACTTCTAATATCTCAAGTCTCAAGCCTTCTCCCCAACGAATTTTAACTGAAGGCCACAATCCTCTGACACATGTCCTCCTGATCTGACGATCGAGGATTACTTCGGGTCCTCACCCAGATCCCACAGATTTGTGCCACGTGTCCCTCAAATCCGACAACTATGAATCAATTTGGGACTTCACCTGGAGTTCACGGATTTGTGCCACGCGTCCTCCGAATCCAAAGGTTATGGATCACTTTGGGACTTCGGGCCTTCGGGGTTCGGAAATCTCAGTTCTCAAACTAAGAACCCCACTACAGTTCTCCTGGATCCCTTGATCTGTTGACAAATGTCCCCATGCCAATCGACGACTGTGATCAAGTCGCAGTTTCATGTTTTCGACTTTGGAGGTTGGTTCACCTCTGTTCTCCTGATTCCTGATTTCTCGATATTTGCGAGCGTCAGATCGACGACTCACAACTCCCCACAATCTAACGGCTTAGGTCAAATCATGATTTCGCATTTCGCAAATTCTCACAACTCCACCCTTTGACTTCCCCGAGTCGCGAGTCAGCGAAATGTTGATCTCTCACCACGTGTCCTCCTGGATGGACAATTCTAATGATTTCAAGACTTTGGAACCCCGTTCCTCTCGTGTACCCTCAAGGCTTATCATTAGTACATTTTACCTTGATTGGGAAGCTACTATTCTTTTACACTCAGACCGATTGACTGAGATTTGTTCTCCTCTGCGCTTACTCCTCATTGTCTGGACTATTATCTGACGGTCCAGATCTTTCATGGTGATTGATCTAACGATCACTCTAGCTCCTCCTCTTGAGATTCCACTTTCTTCCCTAACTAGGAAGATCTCAGATGTTTCAAAGGTATCGACCTTCGATTTACCTCCTATGAGACCTGATGTATGGGTATCAACTCCCTTTTTCCCTCCTGAGCTTACAAACTTGAGACAAGTTCACCTCTTGGATCTCATCCGCACTTCGGAAAGGCGCTTATCTCTTCTAAGCTTGGTTCTTAGGGAAATTCGAATTCCCACATACTTTAGCGTTAATCTGCTCGCGTTAGATCGATGGTCCATGACCTTCCTTGATCCAATGGACCACATCACATCACAACTTCGGGTTTCAGGGGTTTAGTTGTGCCAACGTGTGAATCTCCCGATGTGAGATTCCCCGATCTTGCCAATCCAACGGTCAAGGAGGGTCCCGATAGATCCTTAGATATATGGTCCAAATTACATTGCAATTTCGGGTTTCTGGGGTTTAGTCGCGCCAACGTGTGAATCTCCCGATGTGCGATCTTGTGAAGAATGAAGGAGTCGAGGCGTTAACGTTTGTGCCCCTTCTTCAAATCTAATGGTCACGATAGACCCTAGGTCCTACCGAACGATTCTCATCCGTTCATCTTCTAAACGAAAGGATATTCCCTTTCGATACTTGAGCCTCACTAATCTTCCTGAGCTTCATTGGCTCTAGAAGGATTAAGGGTTTTGCACTCTTCCTCTTGAACGTAACGCTTGAAAGCGTTCTTCCGCGCACTCCTTACATTCATTCCTCAACTTTAGGACTTAAGATGGTCTCGGTCTCTGTCCACCTTACAGAGACCTGGTGCATACATGCACTACCTCTCCTGAGCTTATTGGACTCCGTCCTCATAGTGATTGTGGGGTTCAACCTCCGCAATCAGAAAGTACTCATGCGACTCTAGGACGGTGACAAAATTCTCTGGGAAAGTGCTTCTAAGGAATTAAGCTAGCACGTAAGGAAAATCAAGCAGATATGAAAGTTCTCAAAGAACGAACGCATACTTCTAACTTAATCATTCAGTACATAAACCATTTTGGGAATATAAATACAAGCATGCAATTCATTATTTCCAATTCAAAGCACAAGACATAAAGACACTTATCAAAACCTTAAGGCGTGATGTGACTGTTGAGAGGGGTGCTCGTTTCCACCCAACCATAGGCTCAATCACTCCTGATGGATTTATCACTGGCCGCCCCCAAGCTTAGGCCACGATACTTTGAGATTCAATCTCTCACTTCCATCTCAACGGAAGTTAGGGATGAAGGTTACTCTCCTTCTCCCTATACAATAATAGACGAGGATGAAGGTTACTCTCCTTCTCCTGACTCTGTCTCCATCCCCTGTGATTAGAACTCACTTTTCCAATTTCAATCCTTCCTTAGACCTGAGAGTTTCCGCTCTTGTCTCTGCATTCTTTCGCAGGTCTCTCTCTGTCCACCACGGTTCCTTTCTTACCTCCCTCAACAAGATTTCATGAGGCTCGAATCCCCCAGTCTGTGTTCAGGTCTGAAAGCCTTACCAATGGGCAGTCTGCCCCATCCCTCATTAACTCTTGAGGGTGCCTTCCCACTTACCAGCCTGACGGGAATTCATTCCTGGTTAGAGGGTTGTTCTGATCTGAGCAAATTAATTCCAGCATGGTATTGGTTCGGTGGAGGTTAATGAAACCATTCATGGTTCCCTCCACTGCCTTTTGCAACATTTTGTGGTCTCTCTCTCAGTACATCCCCTCTTTCAGCAGTGATGCAACACGTAACCATTTTCATATAAATTAATTAGAATTTACATTCATCGACCTTCTACACAAGGTCCATCAAATCAAACATTCACACTTTTAAGTTTGCCATAGTTCTTTACCAATAAAGTTATATTTACAGGCTGGGGGAAACAGGGTGTTACAATTTTCCTAGGTCAATTTACTAGAGTGTATACCCTCCTAGACCAAAACTATGTTGTTTTTGTGATTTCTCTGTGTTTGAGGAAGCACCATGGTGTTGACCACAATTTTGGTCAACATTATTTAGTCAAAAAAGCATTGCTAGGCTACCCTTCAATTCATATTGCTTGTGCAAGTAGTTTTCACCCTCGCTCAGCTCCCACTACACATTTCAAAGAAGATGTCTTCAGATATTTCGTCATTTGAGAATATTTTATAAGTTATGATGAGTATTTGCTAATGGCTAACAACGATGGTCGTTGGTCATTTTTGAAGTTGCACAGGTAATGGGTTCACATGGGATTAACACATGTCCATTAGAAACTTTCAACAAGGTTGATATGGTACTTGGCATAGTTTTCATAGCTCTCGATCTGTCGTAAATATGGTTAATTTTTCCACTCCTCCCATACTATTTTTCATTTTTCATTCTTGATTAGCACATTAACACCATATATTTTGGACCCCTATATCACCCCTTGTTGGTATATACCTCACCTTATCTACATAACCTTCATAACCTTTAATAAAAAGGAAGTGAATAAAAGTTTGAAAGTTAGTTATAACCATGTCACGTTTCAAGTTTGGGATCATTGCATATTATATCCGCATTCTCACTTTTCCTAGACATATCCCATATCTCTCGATCTCAAAATCAATGAAAATTATACCAAGCTTATTGTGAAGTGATGATTTTGGCATTACCCCATGCCATATCAAAAGCGAAAAAAATAAAAAATATATATCACCATATGGATTAGATTATAGCATGTACATACCTAAGCATAAATAATCAATGATATTTTTGCTTTATGTAACTAGTGGATGTGTTCATACTCAAATATTTTATTGGGTAAAAGCTCCATCCTTTTATTAGTCCTTGCCTCAGCAGGGAGCAGGGACTATTGTAAACGGTTTTCAATATTCGCACTCAAATCAAGGTTACTAACTCAAAGTTTTACTTTCACATTTCATTGAATGTGTTTTTTGATTACCTATCAAATACTTTCAACAACATTTTTTAACCAATCATAAATTTCGAGGTCTTATTTGGTCTCATTTCAAGGCAAGATTTTTTAACCAATCATAAATTTCGAGGTCTTATTTGGCCTCATTTCAAGGCAAGGGGCAATCAAAGTTTTACTTTCACATTTCATTGAATGTGTTTTTTGATTATCTATCAAATACTTTCAACAACATTTTTTAACCAATCAAAGTTTTACTTTCACATTTCATTGAATGTGTTTTTTTGATTATCTATCAAATACTTTCAACAACATTTTTTAACCAATCAACATTTTTTAACCAATCAAAGTTTTACTTTCACATTTCATTGAATGTGTTTTTTTGATTATCTATCAAATACTTTCAACAACATTTTTTAACCAATCATAAATTTCGAGGTCTTATTTGGCCTCATTTCAAGGCAAAGGGCAATTAAAGTTAGGAAATGAAGTATGTATTTGCGATGTATTACAACAAGGTGGATTAATGCTACCTTCGAGTTAAGCATTAATCCTAAACATTAAATGTTTGGATTCTTCAACATGTATATTAAACTTCCTCTAAACATGGTGGCAATGTCTTCTCGATGTTTCTGCATGTCTTCTCGATGTTTCTGCATGTGTTGTGTTGGCCTTTTCTTCTTTTCCCAAGAAGTTACTGCATGTTCTTCATTGTCCTTCTCCTGCATACTGTATGTTCTTTGCTGTCCTTCTAGTGCATGTTCTATGTTGTCCTTTGCTTCTTTTCCCAAGAATCTCCTCTTTCCACGAATAGCTTCTGAATAGCTTTAAACATTAATCCTAAACATTAAATGTTTGGATTCTTCTAACATGTATATTAAATTTCATCTAAGCATGGTGGAAATGTCTTCTCGACGTTTCTGCATGTGTTGTGTTGGCCTTTGCTTCTTTTCCCAAGAAGTTACTGCATGTTCTTCGCTGTCCTTCTCCTGCATACTGTATGTTCTTTGATGTCTTCCTCCTGCATGTTCTTTGCTGTCCTTTGCTTCTTTTCCCAAGAATCTCCTCTTTCCACGAATAGCTTCTGAATAGATTTAGAGCTTGTGAAACTAACTCTCCTTCAGCTGAAGATATGAGGCACCTGCTGTCCGAATAGCTTTAGAGCTTGTGAAACTAACTCTCCTGCAGCTGAAGATATGAGGCACCTTACGCTATCAAGCTCGGATAACCAATGTGAAACTAACTCTATGAGGCACCTGCTGTTTGAATAGCTTTAGAGCTTGTGAAACTAACTCTCCTGCAGCTGAAGATATGAGTCACCTGCTGTCCGAATAGCTTTAGAGCTTGTGAAACTAACTCTCCTGCAGCTGAAGATATGAGGCACCTGTTGCTTGTTACATGTTTCCTGTTACGCTATCAAGCTCGGAGATAAACGACCACTCGAATCTCTTGATCATGTTATAGAAGAAGAAGAATGAGACGAGAAATATATGGGCAACCAGCCTTTTGGAATGCTTCAAGCTTCTTGAAAATTTGAATTTCTTTGTAATTTTTTAAACAACATTTTGTGCAGGTTATTCTTCCCTTATATGTTCTTCTTCCAACATATTTTTTTTATGTTCTTACATGATGAACAAAATCTACTAGGTAGCGTCCTCAGAACTGCTCAGACTATCCGGTTGATTGTTTTGCTTTCTCTTTTACTCAGAACTGCTCGGATTATCCTCCACAGGACTACATATATCCCTTTGTGCAGACACGGTATCAGCTGCGGATGCCAAAAAGTCTTCCCACTCGAACGAGGGTATGCAGGGAAATTTAGTTTTGATAACTTTGTCCTCAGAAATACCGAGGTTCATGTGCCTGGTTTTCATAAAAGCAACAAATTTCTCGAAATCGTCTCCACTGTTTTCTATTGTTGTGCGCTGGCGTTTGTCCTCTACTCGAACTGTTTCATTTTGTGAGGCCTCATGTTGAGCGGAAGCACATGACACCAACTCGAACAATCGTTTCGGTCGCTTGCCGGAGTCCATGGAAATACTTGTTCAAATATCAATCAATAATGGACGGAACCGGCACTGCGATCAAGAGTTGAGAATAAAGAAATCAGAGGGCAAACATCCTTACCGTTGCTGCAGCAATAAACCTAGAAGTAGACCCGGCAGGCACCCACTCAATTCACAAAATACTTCATAGCGAACAGTCAATATCTCTATACTCTCGCCTCCATATAAATCTCGAGGACCAGCGTTTAATTGATCAAGCATGTATAAATCTTGATGATCAGCCTTTACTTGAGCTGTTTATCTGAAAAATTATGCAGACTCCCCTCTAACAATGAGATGGCATGGGAATGAATTTACATGAGTTATATCTTGACAGGATGCATGGCCACCGTGCGTATGAAGCCACCACGTCTCCAACTTACATGAGTGGACAAAAACACATGGACACGGAGTTAACGTTGGTGGGAAGTTGAACGGCAAGTCCGGTACACGTACATAAAAACACTTTACTTTCTAGATGTTATTATAAACTTGTTGAAAAGGGAAAAAAATAGGTCACTGATTTCAAAGGATTAAGTATAATGCAAGTTAAAACCGGGGCTCTGTTCTGGTTCTAGGAGTGGGGAAACCTTCACACTATATTCTACATCGAATGGAATGGATCTGTATCTACTTGTTGAGATTAGTTAGTGAATCTTTCGTTTCACATAGAGCGTTTGATTCGATTTTGTAACCTTCTTAACAGAGTGACTGTGATTACATGCGTTTGATTAGATGTTATAACCCACTTAACATAGTGACTTTGATTACATCGTATATCTCTGTTAACAATATGCTCCAACAAACTAAGCTATAGGATTAGCACAAAACCATCTTGGCCGCTATCTGCTATACACCAAACAATCTATGTCAATTTCAATGTTAATGGCTAATCTCAATTGTCAGGGGTCGAGCATGTATTGAAGTAGGCATACTATGTGTGTTGATAGCTCTGCCCCCTCTCAAGTTTGTGGCTTCTATGTTACGAGGGAATAACGAGTTCAAACAATTATCATGGATAAACATCCCAATTTGATAATGGTGCTCTTAAATTATATAGGTAATTCAATAAGGACTTCGCAAATTTAAGAAACTACCATTCAATTCGCGATATGTTGAGGCCTATTGAATTAAGTGGGTCTGGGACTGCTCTACCAACTTAGCTAATTGTTTTACACTTGGTTGTGTGAGTATGGCTGGTTATGCTAACACATATGAGTCAGAGTAATTTGCATAGGTGGGTAGATAATGCTCCACACCTTTCCATGAACGAAAGGCAGGGTAGATTATTGGGAAAAGATGTCCATGTTCTTTGTTCCTGATCTGGGCATTGAATTTACAGGGTATTTGATTGGGTTCAAGTATTAAGAATGTTTAGAACTGGCCGATGAGCCCAGGACCTGCCTCAACCCACTGAGTTACATTCCCCTTCGATGATGGACCATTCGTGTTAATGGCTCGTTGCAGAGTGGATTTCCAAATAGAACAATGCATTTAAAATGGCACACGGAATTATCTTTTATCACTAAATTTTTCTAAGCACAATTTCACATTAACAGACACTGAATTTCACACTAACAGTAGCCAGAACACAAGTTCCATCAGCTAAGATGACTAAATATAAGCCACTGAACAACAAAAATATATTGATTATTCCCATCTTTAATCAGTGAGGCGGAGTAGACTATCCATGGCTGTCACTGAGAACCTCTATTCACTACGCATAACAGTTTATGCATATTTGACTATGCATACAGTTTACAAATGATCATATAACTTGCAACGAAATACGTGAACATCACTGTATTAGGGATTACAGAATGTAGATTATCAAACAATTAACCCCTTTGCAATGGCTCTATCTGTCTCTAAATGAACCAGCCATGCACCGAATATTGTTCTTTCTAGAAAATTTCAAACTCCAGCAAAGAAATTAGATCAGCAACTACCAATTACAGTTGAAAATGGAAATAAGATTTTTCTAGTTTTCTTGTTCTGAGAGGAGTTTCTGGAAATATCTTAGAACGTTAAATTGCCATTTTAATAAATATTAGCAATAACCAGTCATAAAAGGCTCATTGCAGTTGTCCCTTAATATGCAGGTACTAAGTTGCTTTGCAACAA
>ML825134.1:29291-95478 GCA_009831015.1 Picea engelmannii | reverse complement strand
GGAGGTTGTTCCATGTAGATTTCTTCTTGCAAATCTCCATGCAAGAAGGAAGATTTAATATCCATTTGATGGACCTCCCATTTATGTGAGGCAGCAAGGGAAAGAACAAGGCAGATGGAATTCATTTTGTCTATAGGGGAAAAGGTTTCATTATAGCCAATTCATTCAACTTGAGAAATTTCCTTGGCAACTAACTGAGCCTTGTGTCTTTGAACACTTCCATATGATGCATACTTAGTTCTGTAGACCCATTTACATCTGACAAGTTTTCTTCCTTTTGGAAGATGTAAAATATCCCAAGTATCATTTTCCATTAAATAACTATACTCTTCATTCATTTTTGTATCCACCTCTTCCTTCTCACCTTCCTCTAGATGAGTCCTTTGAACCTGAACCAACACCAACTCCATCTCTACCGATTCCTAGATGGGTCTGTTTAACACAAGAAGAAGCTGTGATACCATGTTTGAAAACACATGTATTCCAACATAGGATGAACACCTTCAGTAACCACTCACACAAACATATCAAAGATAAACACAGTGATGTTTTGACGTGGTAAAAACCCTACGGGGAAACATCCACGGCCCCAACCAACGTGGCCACTTGGAGCAGTTTATTAATGCAAAGAAAAAGTTTATAGAGAGATTTACAAGAGATTTTATCACAATCGATCATCGGAAAATGACCCTCCATTCTCTTTAAATAGAGATCATGGATCAATTGGGTGTTAAGCCACAGATCAATGGTCATTAAGATCAAGGAGAATATGAATCGTCAGATCACTCTATGTTGGGAACATATCATGACCATCGGATTTCCTAACTACAAATGCATACTAATGAATACTAAATAAACACACTATGAAACACACTTTTACCTAACGACACATAAGAACAAGTATATCTTAACTAACTCCTAAGTGTCTAAATATCCTAAAAAGTCAGCCACAAATTTACAAAATTCCAAGTGTCTCAGGTAGTGTCACACTTTATCCTTACACAGGGTGCGACAATGTTTTTCTATGGACTTCACACAGGGTGTGATAGTGTCACACTATGGTATTCCAACAGGGTGTGACAATTTCTTTCTGTTTCCTTCAGACAGGGTGTGACACTCTTCTAAAATTGACTTTTTGCAGTGTTTTTCTCAGGATGTTTACTTGCAAATTGAGGGTTAATTTTCAGGGTTTTCATAACTAGTAAGAGGGATGGATACGACACCAATTCTTCAGTAAACTTTGGTGATAATTCTCACACCATACAATTATTTTTAATGGAAGCTGAAGGCCAAATTCCAACTCAAAAAAAAAGGATTGTACAATTTGACGATGGCGATCGAAATGAAACCTACAAAAGCGATTGAGAAGATCATATGGGCGAACCGTAAGGATGAGTCTACAAGACTTCTTCCTGAATTAATTTCAACGGATTAATGGTTTCATGTTGTTGCATGAAATAATACAAATGAGATATGGACTACCTTGGGAAGGTCTCTTTGGAAAGAAGGATGAGATAAGAGGTCATATGCTTGAGGTAGAGCTCGATACCTTGGATCCAAAAAGTTTTGATAATATTCTGGATTTCTTTACCAAGTTTAAATATTTGATGTTGAGCTTAGAATATTGTGGTATTGATAAGTCTAAATAAGTGGACCAAATTATTCTAACAATCTTGGCTAAGCTAGGACCATAATACGTTGTCTATGTCTCCACTTTACATTATAGTAGATATGTTTTGGTATCAAAGTGGAATATTCCTACCATGGAGAAGTTCGTTGATTCTCTTACACATGAGCTGATAAAACTCATTTATATGGGTCTAATTAAGGAACCCAAAGCACATGCAATCACCATGAAAAATGGAAAAGGTTCATCCAATCAAAAATCCAAACATAAAGGAAAGGATAAACATAACAAAAAGGAGGGATATTCCAAACCCTTCAAGGATTATTCAGGTTCCACAGACTCTTCGAATTCCAAAGGGAAGAGGAAGAAGAAGGGAAAGCAATGTACTTATTGCAATAAACCAAATCATAAAGAATCCACATGCATGAAGAAGCAAATCAATCTTATGGCACAAGTACTTCAGAGCAACAACCTTGGAAACTTCATTCCTGAAGGAGCCAAGAAGAAGGAAGAAGATCATGCTCCTAAGAAAGGTAATCATCATGTTATTGTTTCAATTGATTCCTCATTTGATTCATGGATTACATATTCTGGCACATCACATCATATGTCATCCAAAGAGGAAGCTTTTACTTCTTTGAGTTCATGCTCAAGACCCGCTATTCTCATGGGGGATGATACTCCAGTAGCAGTAGCAAGAGAGGGTAGAGTGGAACTCCCTAATGGCAGTTTGATAATGTTTTACATGTTCCAAAGATTTATATAAATATTCCCTCAGTTTATCAGATCACTCAAATAGGTAAAAAGGTTGAATTTACATCAGATTCAATTTCTGTACTTGACATGCATGACAATTCTATTATTTCAATTGGTGAGGTAGGTCAAAAATCAAGGTTGTATAAATTCACTAAGTTTGTTGACCATGAATCCTCTTTACTACTCACACATGATGATGATAGTAGTAGAGTATGGCATGATATATTTGGTCATTTAAACTTTAGGTACATGCAATGACTTTCCAAGCAAGGAATGGTCAAGGGCTTGCCAAACATTCACTTTTCTGAAGGGGTTTGTGAAGGATGCATTCTTGGCAAGCATCCTGAAGAGAATTTTAAAAATGGGAAGGAAAGGAGAGCCTTTGCTTCCTTGGATATTGTTCACAGTGATCTCATGGGTCCATTTCCACATACTTCCATAAAAAAATCAAGGTATTTCTTTACATTTATTGTTGATTACTCACGCTATACTTGGGTTTATTTTCTTAGGAAAAAGTCTGAAGTTCTTGAGCATCTCAAGGAATTCAAATCTCTAGTAGAGACATAGACTGGGAAGAAGATCAATATCCTATGTACAGACAATGGGGGGGAGTATATCAACAAATATGTTTAGAATATTTTTCATGAATATGGTATCCAATTGCAACAAATAGTTTCATACACTCCACAAAAGAATGAAGTTGTTGAAAGGAAAAACAGATCTCTCAAGGAGATGATTAGTTACATGTTGCATGCGAGGTATCCTCCTTCCAAGCTTTGGGATGAGGAACTTAATTGTGTTTCTTACATACATAACATATATCCTCATAGATATGTTGAGGATATGACACATTTTGACGCTTGGACAAGTGACAAACCATATGTCACACACTTTTTCATATTTGGATCTCGCGCATGGGCCTACATTCCTTCTGAAAAGAGGAAAAAATTAGATCCACATAGAACACATTGCATATTTTGGGAATATCCAGATGATGTGAAGGGGTACATATTGATTGATCCCTCTAAAAATCCACTCATCATTGAGCACACTATTCATTTTGAGGAGATTCCTTTGCATGCACCACCAGTGCAACATGCAGATACTCTTGTGCTTCCATCAGTTATAGACATCAGAGATGATGATTCCAAACACTTAGATGATACATATTCAGACTCAGAGGATTATATACATGGAGATGAGGATGTATTACAACCATATGAGGAGCCAATGTGAGAGATTCAATAGATGCCCAAGTGGGCACAACCCACACTTCAAGAAGTAGGCAACCTTGCAGGTGATCCAATGGATTTGAGGAGGACTCGATCTCAACATGAGGAGACATATCATATACTTTTAGCTTCTTAACCAGTGATTCCCATGCATTTATATATGGTTCAATCTTCCTATCCATAGGTCTATGGTGAGGTTGTGGGAAATCCATTATGGGTAGCAACCATGTAGGAGGATTTTGACTCACTCCTAGTGAATCAAACTTGGGATCTTGTTCCACTTCCCCCAGGGAGCAACCTTGTCAGATGAAAATGGGTCTATATAAACAAGAGAGAAGTAGATGTTTAGGTGAGGAGGTACAAGGAAAGATTAGTTGCAAAGGGATTTCAAAATATTCATGGGATAGATTATGATGAGACCTTTTATCCTATAGTAAATATGGACTCCATTCATTTATTTATAGCCATTGTAGCAACCAAAGGATGGGAAGTTCACCAGATGGATGCAAAGAATGATTTTATTCATGGTGATCTTTGAGAGGAGATCTACATGGAGTAGCCAATGGGGTTCATTCAAAACTCATATTTAGTATGCAGATTGAAGAAGTCACTATATGGCCTCAAGTGGGAACCTAGAGCATGGTATGAAAAGATGGATTCTTATCTGCTTCACATAATTGTTTTATTTGTGAATCTGATTGAAATATTTACATGTTGAGGACTATTGACTCTTTGATGATTTTAGTACTCTATGTTGATTATATTTTGATCACTGGTAGCTTTGCTTCAACCATTGTTGTGGTCATATATATTTTGCATGATAGGTGCTAGCGGGAAAATCCCCCTATAACTATACCAGGGTTTACGATATAGACAAATCAAATGACCTCCTAAAAGTAAATCTAGTTTCTACACTACCCCAAACATACCAAAATAAATGAACATAAATCAATGGAAGAGAAGATCGGTAGTTGTACCTTTTATCCAATGTCTGGTGATGATCTCCTCAAGCTATATAGCTCCAAAGGCTGCAAGTCTCCTCCCAAAGAAGACCTGCATCCAAGACTAGGAAAACAAGGCTACAAATACGTTATTTCTATTCATAAATTAGGGTTAGATATCAAATGTTATGTGTAAATCAAAGAAAAGACATAAAACAACATCATTTGGGACAGGGAAAATAGATTCTTTTATTCATTAAACAAATATTGAAACTTACAATCCTCGTAGGCCACTGTTCTGTGAACTTGGTCCGAGCTCCTCTTTTCAATGCTCCAAGTGCACCTTCAATAAGCCTTTTATAAATATACTAATCACCTCAAGAAAAGGGAATGTATTGAATGGAAGAAAAGGGGTTGAAGAGGGAATGCTAAGGAAGTAACTCACAAAAGGTTTCAAATTCTTGGGCAAGGAAGGGAAGTGAAATTGGGAAGAGTTTCACCGTTCTAATGCTTGAATCTGGAATGAGACCCCAAGACCTCCTTTTATATGAAAAAAGGATGGTTATTCAGTTGGGGGGTAGGCTATAACAAGTGAATTGGTTGGAAACCTCCAATAGCTCATAAATTCCACTAAATTCCTTACAAATTTTTAATTTTTGCAAATTTTGGAGGTATACGCTGGATATTTAGTATGCAACAAGTGTATGTACACAGGATGTATGGCATGCATCAAGCGTATGTATGTGGACAATAGTGGTGTAGGGTGTGTACATGCTCTAAAAATTATTTTTTTAAGTAGAGCTCCTCAACAGTGATTTGGAAAATTATGCAAGTAAGAAGGCAAGTGCCCCCTAATGTATGAGGTAAGACTAACAACCAATGGATGAAATACATTACAACATCTTCACCAATGCACAAAATCAAGTGAGCTCGGGACCAGAGTTCGAGAGGTTCCATCTAAAAAACAACAATTGTCCCTCTAAGTTGGGCATACCCATGATTAGGATGAATTAAATCATGGCTACCAATCAAATACACTGCATATCCATGCCATATAACTATATAAAGTGTATCTGCGAGCAATACACAATGGATCTACATCTCAAAATCATTCGAAGATATACAAGTATAGTATTCATATTCAAGAAGCTAGTGAGCCCATGAATGAAGATGAAGTCTTCATAGCTTGAGAAAGAACTTCAAGATATTCAAAAATTAGGTAGGAGTACAATGGGAATGTAAGACTCACTACCCTGAGGTCTTCAACAAATCGTTAGGAAAATACTAGAGGATCTCAATGATCAGGCAAAGAACTTCATCGATTTCGAATATGAACTTGACTGGACTCTTGGGATGGACGACATATGAAAGTCAAGAGACAAATTGTAGAAATGACGACTTGGGTTGGATAAAAATTCCCTTTGAAAAAAGAACAAAAGGTGACCAGACTCAGGCAACATGACATTGACATAAGTTTGTGATGCAGGAGGCAACACAAACTCTCCATATGTTTGGAAGAGTAACCAAATGGAGGACACAACTCTATGTAGCGAGAGAAACTTCTTAAGGTCATAGTATATCCCAATGCTTGATGAACAAACATAAGGATGTGCTTTGTCCAAGGGAGACTATCTTTGTTGTCGAAAAAAGAATGAATATTTCCCGTCCCCTCTTTTTGGAATATTTGATTTTTTTTTCTTTTTCAATTTTTAAAGAGATTGAAAAAGAATAAAAGAATGATACGTTACAAAGGAGGAATGAGTGTCACAACAAGAAAGATGGTTCCAAGTTCATGGAACATACTAATTCTCAAGGCAAGGAGACATGTGTAGGATAAAGACACTCAGGGAAAATTCCTCCATGGGTCAAGGTGTCAGATCACATAGGAAAGAAGTGTTGCAAGGCTTGCGTATAAGGAATGCTCCAAAGGTTCAATTGAGAGCAACATGGAGCCGACATTAGGCCAAAGACACAAAGATGAGACCCACAATGCAATTAAGAATGACATGGTGAGACCCCTTCTATGTAAATTTTTACGAGCCCATAGAAGGTAAGATCGATAGTTTTTTCACGTTTAGAGAGTCTGAAAAAATGCAAAAGAAGACTCCAGGGAGTACCTTTTTTTGGAGTTAGTCTAATTGTTTTGAAAAAGGGTTAAACTTGCACTGAAAATATGTCTTTTCAAAAACATTTTAACGAGTGTGACAAAGACAAGATCACTCAGATATCTTTTCAATTTTAAGAAGTCTAAAAAGAGATTAATTATGGACTCACATCCTTTTTCCGAGTTTAGTATCCTTAGCCCGAAAAAGTATAAAATTAATTGAGGAGAACTCTCTCGGTGAGACGAATCTCACAAGGTGTACCTTTTGCCGCTATAATCTACTGGCTGGAAAAAGGGTTAAACTCATGCCAGTAGATGTTCTTTTGGACCAATTTAATGAGTGTGAAGCAACAAGGTCACTCGACGATCTTTCAATTTTAGGGAGTCTAAAAAGAGATTAACTATGGACTTCGGGGAGGGTTCATGTTTTGTAAGTAATATCCAAGGCCAAAAAAAGGTTATAAACCAAAACCAAGGAGACTGTTCCTTTTTCAAATATTTAGTCCCTCAGGCTTGAAAAAGAGTTAAACTTACGCCTGAGAATAATCTTCTAGAGAACTGAAGTTCCTAGAGCATACCTTTATTCGTAAAATTATCCATCTAGACCAAAAAAGGGGTAAACTACCGCCGAACATATGTGCTTTCAAATTTGAGTTTAGCGAACGTGAAGGGAAACAAGATTGCTCGACAATATTTTCATTTTTAGAGAGTCTAAAAAGGGGTTAAAGAAGACTCCAGGGGGCTAATTTTCTCAAGTAATCCAGATGAGATCGAAAAGAATAAATACATTTGCGTTGGATGTTGCATTCAAATTTCAAAGAGAACTTAAAAGACAACAAAGCATGCTCATTAGGGAGTCTTGAGGGTAAGGCCTAGGATGATGATGAACAAAAAAATGAGGCTTCATTTTGTAATAATGATGCAGGAACATCGTAGAAAGCCAAAGATACAGCTGGACGTGTAGATGCAACTTGAGCATGTTTTATGAAAACATATTGAATTTTGAAATCTGAAGCATTAATGTAATAGATAGAAAAAAAGTGCAGTTGCATTTATATCTGCAGATCTAAACTGATTTTGGAGCGTATGTTCCTATCCGCTGGTTGTAATAGACATTTATTTTTGTTTAATGGAAGTAGGTAGATATGAATGTTGTATTAGACAGTTTAGAAGCGTAGGAGGGAAAACCGATGATAGACACCCTCAACCCTTGTACCATTGTATTATCAATCATAATTCATAAGTTGTAGAGCTACAGAAGAGAATAGAGGAGAACAAAGAATTTTATGCATTTTTAGCTGTTGATATCTACCATGTACAGGAGCAATGGAATTAATAGAAGAAATATTTGATTCCAAATCTATGTGTTTGTTATGGTTGTTGGAACCACCTGTTAAATGGTATGTTGTAGGCTTGTTTGTATTCTCTATATTCATTTATTTCAATGCTATGTATGTTTGTAGGTTCTGGAATTCTATGTTGAATGTTTGAATTCCGGGTAAGGGAAGAATGAGTTTCAATTGTTTATCTTTCTAAGAACTCTTGCAAAGAGTGCAGTGGAGGGTCTGCAAGGAGTGCGTCGACCAGACTCTGAGTTTCATCTCAAAAATCTCAGAAGAGATTCAGGTTGCATTTTTATAGACACAAGAGCCATGCAAGGTGTGCATAGGCCAAGTGAAGTCTTGGGTTTTAAAAATCCAGGAGGAAGATTGAGAGACTACTGTTGCAAAGAGTGAATAGGGTCGAAGACTCAAATAACCAGAGGTTATTTGGAAGTTTGTTGCAAGGAGTGCGTGTAGGGATCCTTTTGGAAGCTTGAGTTTACAAGCGAAATCTCAGGAGGGATTTAACCTTTGAAATGGTCAAGGGGAGATGAAGGTCAAAATCGTCTCATAGAAGTCAAGTTCAGGAAGGAGAACACCGAGTCATTTGGGCAGAAGTCATTGAGAAGTGAATCGGGTGGTCAGAATTCTCCGTGGAGAACTCTTGAAATCATGAGGACCGTAGGATCCAGAGGAGCTATAAGGTGGTTAGAAATCGGATGAACCCACCACCATGATATCAAGAATCAACTTGGACCATTGATCATGGTCGGTTTGAGCTATTAGATCATTTCATGAATTCCGGGGTCACAATTTTGGAGTGCATGCCAAAACTTTGGTCACTCTAATTTCCCGAATCGCGAGAGGGATTATCAAGTGTGGAATCGAACGACGAAAACTCTTTGTGGAGAGGCGTCGAAGACCCGAGAGACATTGGATCTTGCAAAGAAGTGAGTGTGTTAAGGCAAGTTCCTTTTCAATCACCCATAAGATTAGGAGAGATAGTGGTCGTTGGATCCAATTCAACGAGAGTCGTTGGATCTCGTGCAAATTCGCATTTCGAGAATTCAGGGATTGGAGCGACAAGTGATTTTGGGGTCGAGAGTCATGAACTCCTGGTTCGCGAACCTAGAAAAGATGTGGACCGTTGGATAAGGGGAGGCTCATAGTCATCGATCTTTTCAAAGGTGAAATTTCAGAGTCGGGTAATCATAGAGGGAGAGGAACGACCATTATCTTTTCTCTCAAGTCGTGAAACCCAAACTCCTTTGCGGGCTTAAACAAAGGGTTTAGTTAACCCTTGTTGTGGCTAAAGAGAAGATCCTGCGCGGATCTCGGCCTGAGGGCAGGAGGTCTGCATCAGTTGTGGTATCAGAGAACAAAACCAATTCTTTTCTTTATGTAGCACAGAGAAAAAAGGAATTTTACAGCCATGCCGACGAGAAGGATAGAAAGGGAAATGTCCAATCCAACAGTGGAAAGAGAAATGCATGAATTACGTGCCAGGCTTGATGCTATGGAGATATCACAAAGGAACACAGTTGACGTTGGGGATATCAGCAAAGTTGAAAGTGAAAATGAAGCTGAAAATGAAGAAGTTGCGACTGAAGATGTTGCAGAAGAACGCCTATTCAGGGTTGTTGCAAGGATAGATGCCAGAGAAAAAATGGACATTCCCATGTATGAGGGAAACTTAGATGTTGAAGATCTTCTAGATTGGATTAGAGCTTTGGACAAGTACTTCGACTATGAGGACATTGAAGAAGACAAGAATGTCAAACATGTTGTTACCAGACTTAAAGGGCATGTAATACTATGGTGGGATGAACTGTAGGCTGACATACGTTGCAAGGGAAAGAAAAAAATCAAAAGTTGGTATAGAATGGTTGAAAAAATGAAAGCCAAGTTTATACCCAGGGATTATCAAATCAATTTGTTTAAGAGGATGTATAATTTGAGACAGAAGCTAATGTCAGTGAAAGAATACACTAAAGAATTCTACAGGATAAAAATCAAAGCGGGTTATAGGGAAAGC
Organism: Picea engelmannii; assembly: GCA_009831015.1. NCBI lineage: Eukaryota > Viridiplantae > Streptophyta > Pinopsida > Pinales > Pinaceae > Picea > Picea engelmannii. The sequence continues at coordinate 85,461 of ML825134.1, read as the reverse complement.
GATGATGAGAAAGTTTCCAGGTATATGAATGGTCTATAGTATGACATTTAGGACAAGATGAGTATGGTGATCATCTAAACTGTAGAATATGCTTATCAGATGGATCTGAAAGATGAAGAGAAGCTAAGCCAAAAGAAAGGTTAAAGAGGCCGAGGCAGAAGTCAAAGCAGAGGCAAGACGACTTCCCAGGACAGGATCCAGAGACCTAAAGAAGAGGGGAAGATACCTCAAACTCAACCTGAGAGAGGAGGAAGCTCACAGGGAAGGCAGTATGATGATAAAAATACTTTTCCTCGAGTCAGAGGAAGAGGAAGAGGCAGAGGAGGTGAAGTGAAATGCTTTGTCTGTAGAAAAATTGGACATAAATCCTATGAGTGTCCAGATAGGAAGAAAGATGGTGGTGAAACTCACATTGCCGAGGCTCAAGGATGGAATTTTGAGGCAGAGGACGTTGAGGGTGAAAGATCCTTAATGATGAGGAAAGTTCTCTTGAAACCGGAGAATGAACTAGAGAACCCAACCCAAAGAAACAATCTATTTCAAACTGCTTGCAAAACCAAAGACAGGGTATGCAAGGTCATAGTGGACAATGGTAGCATAGATAATCTTGTATCTACAAAGATGGTAGAAAAGCTAGAGCTGGAGACTGTTGTACATCCAAGCCAATACAGAGTTTTGTGGCTGCAAAAAAGACATCAGGTAAATGTCACTAAATAGTGTTTAGTCAAATTTAAAATAGGAGGATATAAAGATGAGATATTATGTGATGTCATTCCCATGGATGTTTGTCATCTATTATTGGGTAGACCATGGAAATATGACAGAAATGTGGTGCATGATGGGAGAAAGAACACGTACACTTTGGAGAAAAGTGGTAGGATGCACATGTTGTTGTCGATTAAGAACCAAGAGGTGAAAATAGAGATGAGCAACATTGTACTCCTCATGAGTGGGAAGGAACTTCTTAAAGAAGTCAAGAAGAAGGAAGACACGCAATTCATTGTGGTTAGGAAGCTCAAAATTGTTCTGAACAACACTAGGATAGATGATTTACCGGAAGACATCCAGGAGTTGCTGGAAGAATTTGTTGATATAGTAGTGGATGAACTACCTTGTTCGTTGCCACCTATCAAGAGTATAAGCCATCATATCGATCTTATACCTGGAACCAGTTTTATGAACAAAGCAGCATATAGGTTGACACCACAGGAGAATGAAGAGGTTAAGAGACAAGTCCAGGACTTAATGGACAAAGGATTGATTCGGGAGAGCTTGAGTCCATGTGTTGTTTTGACATTTCTCAACCCAAGAAAGGACGGTGGCTGGAGAATGTGTACAGACTCAAGGGAAATCAAAAAAATTACCATCAGGTACAGATTCCCATTGCCAAGGATGGATGACTTGATGGATTGTTTGAGTGGAGCAATTTGTTTTTCAAAACTTGATTTGAAAAGTGGATATCATCAAATTAGAATGAGGGAAGGTGATGAATGGAAGATAGAATTCAAGACAAATGAAGGGCTATATGAATGGATTTTCGTTCCATTTGGTTCAACGAATGCAACCAATACTTTTATGAGGTTGATGAACGAAGTCCTGAAGGATTTCATTGAGAAATTCATCATTGTATATCTTGATGATATATTAATTTTTAGAAAAACTAAAACAGAACATTTAAATCATTTAGTTGTAGTAATGAGAAGGTTACAGTAAGAGAAATTTCTGATCAATATGAAGAAATCGTCATTTATGAGGACATAACTCATTTATTTGGGTTTTGTTATCTCTACAAATGAATTGAAAATGGATTCATAAAAGATAAATGCGAATAAGGATTGGCCATCATCGAAGAGCGTGTTTGAAGTTCAAAGCTTCCATGGTTTTGCTAGATTCTACAGGAAATTCATCCAAAACTTCAGTGGAATTAGCGCACCAATGATGGATACGGTGAAGAAAAGACATAAATCTTTTCACTAGACAGAGGAAGCGGAGAAGAGCTTCAACCCGTTGAAGAAGAAGATCACTGAGCAACCAATTCTGGTTTTGCCATATTTTAGCAAGACATTCCAGGTCAGGTGTGACGCGAGTGGATTTGCAATTGGAGCGGTCTTGAGCCAAGAAAACAGGTCGATTGCTTATTTCAGTGAAAAACTGAATGAAGAAAATATCAAGTACTCCACATATGACAAAGAATTATATGCAGTCATACAAGCGTTGAAGAAATGGAGACACTATTTGGTTCCCAAGGAGTTCGTTTTGTACAATGATAATCACACTTTGCAATTCGTGACTCGACAGGAGAAGTTGAACCAAAAACATGCTAAATGGGTTGAATACATGCAAAATTTTACTTTTGTGATTAAGCATATTTTTGGAACTGCTAGCAAAGTTGTTGACGCTTTGAGCAGGAAATGTTTGCTTATGCAGGAATTCAGAGTCACGAATTTGGGTTTTGATAATCTCAAGGAAATGTATAGGGATGATCCAGACTTCAAAGAGGCATATGAGGCATCTGAGAATCCAAGTCTCAGGGAAAGAAGCCAATGGACTGAGTACATGATCCAGAATGGATTGTTATTCAGGGGCAATCAACTATGTATTCCGAAATGCTCCATGAGGGAGAATTTGCTGAAGGAAAAACACAACGGAGGATTGGCCAGACACTGTAGTCATGAAAAAACGTTCTCGAAGTTGAATATCTCATATTATTGGCCAGGGATGAGAATAGATGTTAAGAAATTTGTGGATAGATGTAGAATTTGTCAGCACAAGAAAGGAAAAAGGCAGAACGCAGGATTATATCAACCTTTATCCATACCTGAAAGGCCGTGGGATGCAGTGAGCATGGATTTCATATTAGGACTTCCAATGGCACAAAGGGGATATGATTCAATATTTGTGGTAGTCAATATATTTTCAAATATGGCACATTTCATACCATGCCAGAAAACTAGTGACACAACTCATATCACGAACCTATTTTTCAAGGAAGTCGTCATACTTCACGGCTTGCCAAGGAGTATTGTTTCTGATCGAGATACCAAGTTCGTCGGACATTTCTGGAGGACCTTATGGAAGAAGTTGGGGACAAATTTGTCTTTTAGGTTAGCATATCATCCTCAGGAAAATGGACATACAGAGGTCGTGAACAGGAGCTTGGGAGATTTGCTAAGAAGCTTAGTGACTGAACACCACATTCAATGGGATCACATTCTGCCATAGGTGGAATTCACTTACAATGATTCACTCAATAGAAGCACAGGGTAGAGTCCATTCCAGATTGTATATGGAATTCAACCAAGGGGAGTTTCTGAATTGAAAGATGCAGAACAAGCCGAATTTAGAAGTGCTAGTGCAGAGGACTTTGAAGAAGGAATGAAGGAGATTCAAAGCAGAATTAAGGAACTGTTACATAGTTCAAGTCAAGAGTACAAGCGTAGAGCATATCAACACAGGTGAGAACTTCAATTTGAAGTTGGTGATTTAATTCTTGCACATTTGAGGAAGGAGGGGTTCCCAAGGGGAACACATAACAAGCTGAAGATGAAGAAGATTGGACAGTGCAAGGTCATAAGGAAATTTGGGGCAAACAAATATGAGATTGAATTACCCAATGGGATCAGAATCTCACCGATATTCAATATCACAGATTTGAACCCTTACAGAGTTGAAGAAGAAGGAGCAGAAGATAAACAAGAAAAGATTCAATGGACAAAACAAATTCCTGTAGCTAAAAAGCCACAGATGGAAAGCATAATTGACAAGAGGATTAGAAAAAAGACCAGGAGAAAAGAGTATTTTGAATACTTGGTCAAATGGAAAGGACATCCAGTTAAAGATGCCAGTTGGGAAGATGAAGCAGCAATTCAAAAGGATGGATAGACCGTGCAAGAGCTCATGAACAGGAGTTCATGAAAACTTTCAAGCGAGGGAGTATGATGCAAGAGCATCGTAGAAATCCAAAGAGACAACTGGACGCACAAATGTAACTTGAGCACGTTTTATGAAAATGTATTGAATTTTGAAATCTGAAGCATTAATGTAATAGATAGAAAAAAAGTGCAGTTGCATTTATATCTGTAGATCTAAACTGATTTTGGAGCGTATGTTCCTATCCGCTGGATGTAATAGACATTTATATTTGTTTAATGCAAGTAGGTAGATATGAATGTTAGATTAGACAGTTTATAAGCGTAGAAGGGAAAACGGATGATAGACACCCTCAACCCTTGTACCATTGTATTATCATTCAGAATTCATAAGTTGTAGAGCTACAGAAGAGAATAGAGGAGAACAAAGAATTTTATGCATTTTTAGCTGTTGATATTTACCATGTACAGGAGCACTGGAATTAATAGAATAAAGATTTGATTCCAAATCAATGTGTTTGTTATGGATGTTGGAACCACCTGTTAAATGGTATGTTGCAGGCTTGTTTGTATTCTCTGTATGCATTTATTTCAATGCTATGTATGTTTGTAGGTTCTGGAATTCTATGTTGAATGTTTGAATTCCGGGTAAGGGAAGAATGAGTTTCAATTGTTTCTATTTCTAAGAACTCCTGCAAAGAGTGCACTGGAGGGTCCGCAAGGAGTGCATCAACCAGACTCTGAGTTTCATCTCAGAACTCTCAGAAGAGATTTAGGTTGCATTTTTACAGACACAAGAGTCGTACAAGGTGTGCGTAGGCCGAGTGAAGTCTTGGGTTTTACAAATCCAAGAGGAAGATTGAGAGACTACTGTTGCAAAGAGTGCACAGGGTCGAAGACTTAAATAACTAGAGGTTATTTGGAATTTTTCCACAAGGAGTGCGTGCAGGGATCCTTTTGGAAGCTTGATTTTACAAGAAAAATATCAGGAGGGATTTAACCTTTGAAGTGGTCAAAGGGAGACAAAGGTCAAAATCATCTCATAGAAGTCAAGTTCAGGAAGGAGAACACTGATTCGTTTGGGTAGAAGTCATTGAGACGTGAATCGTGCAATCAGAATTCTCTGTGGAGAACTCGCAAAATTGTGAGAACCGTAGGATCCAGAGGAGATGTACGGTGGTTAGAAATCGAATGAACCCACAACCCTGATATCAAGAATCAATGTGGACCATTGATCTTGGTCAGTTTGAGTTGTTATATCATTTCGTGAATTTGGGGGTCGTAAGTTTGGAGTGCAGGCCAAAACTTTGGTCACTCTAATTTCTCGAATTGTGAGAGGGATTATCAAGTGTGGAATTGAACGATGTAAAATATTCGTGGAGAGGCGTCAAAGACTCGAGAGCCATTGGATCTTGCAAATAAGTGAGGGGATTAAGGAGAGTACCTTTTCAATCACCCATAAGCTTAGGAGAGATAGTGGCCGTTGGATCCAATTCAATGAGAGTCGTTGGATCTCGTGCAAATTCGCATTTCGAGAACTAGGAGATTGGAGCGATAAGTGATTTTGGGGTCGAGAGTCGTGAACTCTCGGTTCACGAACCCCGAAAATATCTAGACCATCAGATCAAGGGAGGCTCACAGTTGTCGATCTCGTTAAAGGAAAAATTTCGGAATCAAGTAATCATAGAGGGAGAGGAACGGCCATTAGTTGTTCTCTCAAGTTGCGAAACCCAAAATCCTTTGTGGGCTTAAACAAAGGGTTTAGTTAACCCTTGTCGTGGCTGAAGAGAAGATCTTGTGCAGATCTCGGCCTGAGGGCAGGAGGTCTACATCAAATAATGACAAGACTAACAAGGACTCCCAAGCCTATAGTCATAACTAACAACATGGATGCCAAAAATGTAGCAAAGGATCTACCTAGGGCATCCATGTAAAGATAGGCTCTACCACCTAATTATGACACTTATAAAGAAACAATGAAGCTTCCGTTTCGCACTATGGTGGGGTCGATCCTATTGCAAAGCGGAAAAGACATCGATATGTAGAAAGTGGGAATGAAATCCTAACTTACATGCAAAATTTGGAAAAAATGACTTTTACCAAAGGATGCCAAAAAAATGTAACCAATCCCCCAAAAATTACCAAACCAAAAGGAGAAAAGTACCGGAATGACCAATAGAAAACTCAGAAGTGAATTTGAGTAACCACCAAGCCAGGAAAAAAGACAAAGGGGACCAAAAAAATTGAAAACTAACCAAAAGGTCAAAAAAACCCTTTGCTAAAAGAGTGGATTTTGGGAGCTATAGTGGATGAAACGACCTTCTGTTTGGACCAAGTAAGTACAAAACACCCATGCTTGCATTTCAATTCTTATTTTATGGTTTAATTTTTAGTTTGGAGGGGGAGCACTCTTGTAAAAAGGGTGGCCCTGCGTGTACGTGGGTTGTCGAAGGCCAACCCACGTATGTACTCAGGCAGAATACCAAACAACCCGCGTACATACATGACTTTGTAAAAAGTAGCCCGTGTACACCCTCTTTTACCTTGAAAAAATAAAGAAGAAAGCAATCACTCCTCTCTACTTTGTCATGTAATAGGATGTATGTTCAATAGAGAGAGAGAGAGAGAATGAGGAGATCGACCTCTTGGTTGAGGAGGACCTTGTGGTCATTGTTTCACTGAAACAATGTGGATTATGGAAGTTATTCCAGTGTCCATTTATGAGGGCAGAACCAAGACTGCTCAATGCTCTTGTGAAGTATTGGCATCCCAATGCTGAGGCATTCATGCTGGAGGGTCAATCACCGACCCCAACCATAAAGGATATATACTTTCTGATCGACCTCTCGAGAAGAGGGGAGCCAGTCAACTTGAGGACCTTTCCTCTAGGGCCTTTTAACATTGAGGACTACATCAACATGTACTATGAGGAAGGCACTGAGAAAGTAGGTTCTCAAGTGCCTATCCACAAGATCACCAACCTATCCTTATGAGTGATATTACTTTTGATCGGGCAGATTAATGGATCTGCGACACTTCACCAGGCCTCATGCACACACATGCATTGTGCCATTCAGTGCTTGGAGGCAACCATTTTTTACTGGAGTAACACCATGCTTGTATGCATGAAGAGACAACTTACAGAGTGTCGACGACGTACCAACAAGAAATTTGGGTTTGGTACTATCTTATGCTCCTTTTTCTTTGAGAGAGTGCCCAATCTTAGTCCCAAAGAGATGGTAGGGGGGCATGTAGCCTCCTTCCCAGCAGTGAGCAGGTGGGAAACTTTGTTTCCTAGACATGGTGGAGGGAGGACTATAGAGGCCTTTGACAATAAGTTTTTTGACTGGTGGGAACCTTAGATCCCAGTGATCGAGGATTACCCCTATGCAGGGATCAACTTCATCAGAGATCCAGACATGCATGTGCCTCCTGGCGAGGAGAATGGAGAGATAGGTAAAATATATTTTAAAGTTGATTAAATTTTTAATTTTCATATCTATACTTTTTATGTGTGTATAGAGTATTGACTTATGAATCTATTATGTACATATGTGGGGCCTGTTCGACCAAAAAAATTCACCAGGACTCAACGTCATCCTCGATCTGAGGCAGGATGAGCAGTGGTAGGAGGACTAGAAGTTGTGGGAGGACCCCCAACTAGAGAGGCTGATAGAGTTTTGTGACGAGTGGAGTGAAACCTCACTGTGCTCACTTGTGTCGTTTCTATGGCCAAGATCGAGGATCACCCCCTAGCTATGCAGCCACATGTAGTAGGGGTGCCTCAGACTTGGGTCTAGCTGTTCCAACGTCTTATGAATGCCATCGTACATTATAGCAGGGCCAATAGGCCTCGTCCTTAGATAGTTTTATACCATCGATGTGTCAAGGGAAATTTTTGTACTATATGTATTTTTTGAGGGTGTAAACCCAACGATGTAGACTAATGAATTTTGAGGATTTCATGCCCACTTATGTACTCATAACACTATTTTTGGATATATATATATATATATATATATATATATATATATATATATATATATATACACATATTTTTTCGTTATGGATAACATTTTTACAAATGTATTTACATGTGTATGTGTGTGCTTTTCTTTTTATATGTGAGCAACATTCCAATCTAAAAATTGATTAGCTAGAGTATCTGTTAGATGATTAAATATCCTAGGAACATGTATATACTTAATGTAATCAAAATATCATTCTAAGAGACGTACCCTAAGGTATCGTCAGTGTAGAGTGGGATCATGAACGCGTTAAATCCCATTTAACTGGGACATAAACGGTTGAGCATCTAGGTAGACCCAGAGGCGAGAAATTCCATGTGACAAAGCATCATGAAACAATTCTATCACTGTGTTGTATTCAACATCATTGTTTGTAGTGTTTCCTAGAAAAATAACTCCAGAAGATAACACCTAGCCTCTAGGTGTGAAAATCATCCAAATTGCAGAAGCAAGCCTTCGAGTGTGTCGGCTAGCGCCATCCGCGAACTCAAAGTAAACCTCTGATTCACTTGACATATGCCACAATGAAAAAAAATACATAAATGAATACACGCCCACAAGATAAAAAAGAAAAAAAATGTATAAGAGACTATACATATATACAATAAGCCACCCAGGTGACCAACCTAAGAGTATTACTTCTTAAGGTAGAGCCCATTTCTAGGCTCCACCAAATCATTTACCTCAAAATCAACCAGATGATAAGCCCCCTTATCTAATATCTATTTCACAATGAACATTCCATACCACATGGGTTTGAACTTTCCTGCCCCCAGGGGATATTTGTCTTGATCATAGATCAAGACAAGATCACCTTCAGAGAAAATTCAAGGACGAACGAATCGATCATATTGATACTTGACTCGTTTCTTATGAGCCTCATTGGCTAAGGTTTCATCACAACGCTACTCATCGATTTGTTCGAGATATAGAAGGTGTTCCTTAAGAAGTGAAGTGTCTGACAATAATTCCAATGCCAACTTTAAAGAAGGAATCTGACATTCAATAGGTAAAACTACTTCCATCTCGTATACGAGTTGAAAAGGTGAAAAATCGGTGGCAGTCTTCACAGACGTTCGATGGGCCTACAATGTTGAATACAACATAAAATGACAATTCAACTTGGCATAATTGATCGTCCTTTGAAGAATTGTATTGAAAGACGTATTCATAGCTTCAACCTAATCATTCTCTAGAGGGTAGTAGGGTGATAAATGTTCCTGTTTGAACCTGAGTTTTGACGTTAATTCAGTCATCATTTTGTTCTGGAAGTGAATTCCATGGTTAGTGACAATCTCTTTCAGGATATCAAACCTTGCTACTATATAATTAAATATGAAAAGAGCTGCGGTTTCACCATCTTTGATAAATGTTGGCATAGATTCAACCCACTTTGTGAAGTAGTATACTGCTACGATGATGTAACGATGCCCCTTGGATGAAGCCGACATGTAGTAAAGTCAATCCACCACTTGGTGAAAGGACCAACAACAATGACCAGAAACATAGGAGGAGGATGTGCCCGCATCTTCCAACAGAAAATATGGCATGGGTGGCACTTCTTGACTGCCTCCACACAATCCTTGATTAACGAGGGCCAAAAGTAACCTACATGTAGAATATTTTGTGTTGTTTCCAACCCAGAAAAATGAACACACATGCTCCAGTGTGGTAGTCGTTCAAAACAAGTTCTGCTTCTTCGTGTGTAATACATCACCGAAGAATGCAATCTACTCCTCAATGATACAAGGTGTCATCGAGTATCAGATAGTTGCGTGCCTGATGTCGAATTCGTCGACGCTCATCACGAGAAGAAGAATCAAGGAACTTCAAAGTCTGCAGATACACAAGTATATCTCCATACTAGGGGTACAAATATACAATTAGAAAATGATCTCCATGATAGGTGATTATTCAGGCATGATATCACTAGACTCGACTGGCAGTTCCAGAATTAGTTCAGAAAAGACCAATGACTTTTTGGATTTCGTAGAAACAAAATCCAAGTCAAACTCATGTAGGATAACTATCCATCTACTAATATTTCCTCCAATGACCCATCATGTTAACACATATTGGAAGGGTTGACGATGACAATGACGATGGTCTTGCGAAGAAAAATGTAGTGACATAATCGTTGGACAACATGAAAAGATACCAAAGAAATTTTCTCAACATGAGAGTAGTTGAGTTTCGGTCCAACCAAGCCTCGACTAAGATAATATATAATGTGCTCTTCGAGCATGTCATCTTCCTGCACCAATACCATGTTGATGGTCGACTCCATAGCAACCAAATACAACAAGAAATATTTTCTATAATCAGGAGGACGGAGAAGAGGGGCAGATGTTAGGGTATGTTTCAACACTTCAAAAGAGAGTTGAGAAGATTCATCCCAATAGAATGGGACCCCTTTATTCAAAATATGCATGAAATCTTTAGTGATCTCGACTTAATTAGTGAAAAAACGCCGAATAAAATTTGCTTTCCCCTGTAAGCTTTGAAGTTGGGGTATTGTGCACGAGGGAGGAAATTGAACTATCGCCTCAAACTTGAGAGGATCGACCATGATCCCTGTTGTCAAAACAATGAAACCTAAAAGATGACCTAGCATCATGTAAAAACTGCATTTGTTAGGATTCAAGAAAATTTGATAGTAGCAACATCTCTCAAAGATTATCCATAGATGGGTGGGATGATTAGATATCTTGCGAGAACGTGATGCTAGATCATCGAGGTACACCTCGACTATGTGTTTGAGGTCATGAAAAGAGAACAACATGGTCCACTTAAAAGTGGCATCAACATTCTTCAGGCCAAAAGGCATCTTTCAATACGTGAAGGTACCCCAAGGAAAAATAAAATCCATTTTATGTTGGTCCTCGAGTTTTATTTCAATATGATTGTATCTCGAAAAACCATCCATGAATGAAAAGACTTCACAGCCTGCACATTCATTGACAATCTGATCGATAAATGAGGTTGAGAAATTGTCTTTCGGGTTGGCCTTATTCAAATAGCAGAAATCCATACAAACACAAATCATGCCATGTTTCTTGTTAACTAGAACCGGGTTCGACACCCATTCCATCGATTGTATGGGGTAGATAAAACTGACTTTGAACAGTTTCTCTATTTCTGCCTTGATTGTTGTCTCTTTTCGAGGTTTGACCGGATGAAGCTTCTATCAAAATGGCTTGGCATCAATATAAGTTGTAATTTGATGTTCAAACATTCGTGGGTCGATGCCTGACATCTCCTCATAAGACTAGGAAAAAACGTCGAGGAAATCTTCGAATAACTTGGTGTAAGTTCGAATCTCTTCGGGGGAGAAATCTACTCTAACGAAAACATTCTCCACGATGCCAGGGTTTTTGGAGATATCGATTGGAATCGTTGTATAAATTCTTTCCATGTTACCCTCAGTATAAATTTTTTGCATAGACAAAGGATTGATAGGACAAGGACTATCTCCATTCATGGTCAAAACAAATTCTCCCTTCTCCCCTCTCCTAATCTCGAGAAGAAAATAAGATCTATGTTGTAGATTATCCCAAGGTCTATCAGAACTAGTCATTGCCTAGAGAATCTCCTCGTCAGAGGGAAAGACCAAGTCTAAAGTATCTTGAGTGGAGAGAGAATATTGAACCCTAATAGGATCAAGAACTAGATCTAACTCCTCTGAGGGAGCTAGATCAGGGTTGGCTGAGGCTTGTTGGACAATGTTGTATGCAAACTTGGCCATAGATAATGGCATGGCCATTCCAATATTCCCTATCCCTTCCATCGAATCCAATGGGGAAGGTAAATTCCACGGGTAGTGAAAGTAGCTCATTGTAAAAGATGACACTTGAAAAATTGTAGCCCTTGGTTGGTTGGGAACAACTGATATAACCTTTACATCATTGGACAATAGTGGGTAATCAAAAGTTCCCATCATTGAAGAAAACAAACCAGCACCTAAGTTGACAGTGCCAGGTTGTGGGTTATCAATCATTGGGACTGTGGAAGCCCCCGATAAAGGGTTAATACAAGAAAAGGACAATTGGTCGATGGTCACAATTTGACCCTCATGCAGAAAGCACAAGACCTGAAAAATCGTGGCAAGCACCACATGCATCACATAAGTCCAACTCTATCCTAAAAAAAGATTGTAGTCGAGAGGCACATCGACCACTTCAACCTCGACACACACAGTTTTACCCCCTAACTGCATGGGAAAGGAAATAATTATTCCGTATGGTCTAAACGATCGACTGTCAAAAGATGTAAGCAATGTAGGTGATAGAGACAACTTAGGTTGGTCAATGTCCTTCCAACATGCCAACGAAATTACGCAAGTCGAGGCACCCTCATCAACCACTATACAGAAAATGTTCCACGTAAAATATTTCATGGTATAAGCCACTACTATCTGAAAGGAAACATGGTGAGGAAGATAACGTTTTAAGTCAGTTGGATCGAAAACGATCGCTCCTGGGTTACTAGTATATGTCTCTCCCAACGTGGACAATAGAGATTTTCTCTATGAGGGTAAATTATGGAGGATCTCTAGGGCGGACATTGCACAAGGGGTCTATGCCAGATCCTCCATGACAGAGTAATTCTGAGTAGCCTCATGTTTGGATTATGGGAATCTTTCTTAAACGCACCTTTAGGGATGCAAGTCATTTTTTCTCCCACCGCCTTCTCAATTTGGAGAGGATTCGATGGGTTAAAAACCTCCTTTCCCTTCTCAACATAGTCTGACATTCCGTAGTCACAATTCATGTTTGATAAATGAGTGTCGGCTTTCATCATGTAAATGTTCGTGGTTGGGTTTCTATTGGTAGGCGTGGGAGGTCCCCAACTGCCCCCTGCTACGCTTGTGGATGAGGAAGCTTGAGCCATATTTTTCCCTTGTGGAAAAGGGTTCATCAACACAATAGGTTGTTGTTGCACTAATATCTTCTGGGCTTCTGCAAGCCGAGGGCATAGGTGATTTGGGTGGTCTTCCATGCATATATTACATAGATACTTTGACTTCTTCTTGTTCATTTTTCCCTTGCTAGCATTGTTGGTATCCTTTTTATCCCCTTTACCCTTCTTATTTGTTGTTTCTTCTTTCCCTCGGTTTGTTGGTTGGCCTTGGGATTCGTCGACTGCACACTTTGTACATCCAAAGTATAGGTAGGGGGAACAATCGAACTTAGAGCCTGGTTGGCCATAATATGTTGTATTGACAATTGTTACAATTGATTTGACAATAGATCCATGGACTTGCTTTGCGCTAAGCCCAAAATTCCATCAATGTGGGGCCCATACTTTTGTTTGGCCTTATTGAGAGTAGACCGTGGCGCATCTGGCAAGATCTCTTAGAGCATGCTAGACTAAGAGAAGATCAATTCAATATGTTGGGCTCTCATAATAGCCTCCTCTTCTGAAAACACCCCGAAAGTCACTACGTCCTTGGATATATAGGGAACCAAAGACTTCAAGAACCAATCAAGAAAAAAGGCAGGAGGGACATTGACCTTAATTAAGCTCTTTCTTCGCCGCCATTCTCGGATATGATTAGAGATATGGTTAGCCTTGGTTTGCTCAAAGTTGGCCAGAAATTTTGTGTCAACATCGTATCTCATGGGTAACTGGAAATGGTTCAAGAATACCATCGCCAAGTCATTAAAGTAAGAGTACCTCAAGTCGTCGAGCTCAATATACCACTTCGCAGCATCCCCCATAAGAGTGCATTGAAAAAGGCGCAATTGGACATAGTCATCCTTTAGTGAGTTTGATGAGAACCACAAATGAAAGGTAGTCACATGATCACCTGGATCTTCATCAGTTTTGCCCTCAAATTTCATAATATCTGAAGGAAACTTGGTCGACATGGGGGGCCAACACAAATCGGGTCATTCAATAATATTGACAAGTTTGGAAAACATAGAATTTCCAGAAAGAGTAGTTTCAGTTGTGAATTATTTATAGGAAAAGAGGGCCCTGGATTTCGACTAGCACCAGGTTTCTAGGAAAAAATGGATTCTTGGCTAGGGTTTTGGTAGAAACCATGGCCTTAGCTAATAAAAGGAAATTGCGTCTATTTAGGCACCATCGACCTACTTCCAAAATTGGATGACATAGCTTGCACATAGATTGCTCCGTGCTTTGTGTTCTAAGGGCCTTGGAAGGGGATGCCCTTAGACAATCCAAAGGGCATGGGTACAAATCTTTGCTCAGGGTTCCATTGAGTATGGAAGGGCTTACCCCCGACCGACATTCCTTGCGAGGGAAATGAGCCTTGCTAAGGATTCCAAAGACCCTGTGTGGAGTATACTCCAGTTGTCTCTCCTTGTGAAGGAATAGTACCTTGCAGCGGGTTATGTTGACCAAAGATGGGGTTACCCCCAGTCGAGAAAGCGATAGAAGAGAAAGTGTTATTCCCAAATGCACCAAACAAAGAGAACGACATAGATCCCACCAGTGTTGTATAAGATGAAGGTCCTAAACTGCCTCCACCAAACAAGCTATAATAAGCGTTAGGCCTGATTGGTTATTTAAAAGAACTGTCAAGGGAAGGGGAAAAAGGAGGTATATGACCCCCAATGTGAGGAATGGAATTAAAAGGGGAAGTAGTGCCCATGGTTGACCCTTGCAAAGGAGAATTTGACCTCCCTACCCGCACACCCATGGTCTGTAAGGTAGAATAAGTAAGAACCGAGTTTGTATCAAAGTCAGAAATCCCATATGAGAAAGGAGTGCCCGTCATGTTTTTAGTAAACAAAACAATGGTCGAAGCTGTTAAAGGTATCGAACCACTGCCCGAAGTCATGGGAGTTGGGACAACTGAGGTCCTAACTGGCGAAGGTGGGGGAGGAGGTAGGATGCCCCCTCTAGTAGTAGTCGTAACGGGAGTACGAGGACTCTCAGATGAAGTAGCAACATTTTCTTCCATTTCCACCTGTAAAACTAACTAGCATTCATAATATGTCACCTCAGCGGGGGACAATCTAAATCAATATCAACACCGACAAGTTGGTAATCGTAGGATTGGCTGGCCTAAAATATTTAGTCTCAAGGTCAGAAATGATGGATTCCTCTATGGCTGAAAAGTCTCTTCTCATAGCAGGCTCGAGAAAAATTTCCTACGGCCCAGTCACTTCGAACGATCCTTCTCGATCAAGTCTTCACCTCAATGGTGGCAGAGGTGGCTCCAAAGAAATTGGTGATAGGACCTGAAGCCTTCATGACCGACATAGCTATTGATCTTCCACTTTATGAAATGATTAAACAACACACTAAGGCTTGACTAGTGTAGAATACAAAGCACACACTAAAAAAATTCTAAATATAAATCAAGTTGTCGACTAATTAGTGGGAAGGATGGTTATGCCAATCGACACTAGAGAAACTAACTGGTTTAAGTGAAACTCGAACACGAAAGTACCCTCCAAGTATACTTTGTGAAGCATGATTGGATGTCCACCCTAGGTACCATGGTATACCCCCACATTCACCTATGTAAGTCCGTAAAATATGAAAAACTAGGTTTCCAGCTCGTAGTCAGTCACTAGGCGGGTACAGTCGATAGTCGAGCAGATCGTAATGACCAGGATAACAATTCTGAAGCCCTTCAAGGGTGCCGAAAGTAATTGGTCCAGAATACAACTTAGGATCTCAAATGGATTCGAGGTCCATGAAGCTTTGTAGGAAAATGTGATCGATATTGTTCCCGAGAAATACCCTTAATATACAATCCCCACTACGTTTAGTTTATCTTTGGAGGGGCTATCTCCTCTACCTTTCCTCATGCGACCTTGTGTTTATCCCCTGTGTTAGAGGGGGGTCCTGGCTAACTCTTACGATGCTGGAATTAAAAACACTCCCTATCTTAGACTCTAATGTTTGTTTTAAAGTGGCCTTGAAGAGTTTCCTCTTCACACCTAATTCAAGGCCCTAAAACACTAAACTAGTCAGTGAACCCTACAAAGAGAAAGTCTAATATATTTTTGATTAAGCATTAATTTTAGGGATTGATTTATGAAAAGGGTGCAGTAGTGCAACTAATGGTGTTATGAAGAGACTAATAGGGAAGATAACTTTGAAGCATTCAAAATCAAAAGATACTTTGAAATTAAAGGAAAGCTTGTAAAAATTCTTTGTAAAAAATTCAACTTTTCTAATCAATAATTCAAGATCTTGTAATTGAAGAAATCCTAAAACTTGATTTTGTTTGACTAAGAAAAACTACTTGTATTTTAGGAAATCGAAAAGAAATTTGAAATGAAGACTCTTTTTCTTTTTTCAAACAACAACCTTGACTACTTTACCAAACTAAATGCAAGAAAATAATTTTTTATTTTTATTTTTCGAACTGCTTTAACAAGAAAAACTGAAACAAAAACCTTTTTTTTTTCGTTTTTCAAAGAAAGAAACATGAACAAAGAGAAAACTAAAAACAAGTTTGATAAAGACCCTAAGCCCATTGTGGATCACAAGGATTCAACCAAGAAACCAAAAGGCATATCTAAAACTTGACAGCTCTCTCTAAACCTTTTAGGGAAAATAAAATAAAACTAAGGAATAAGTTAACTGAAACTCTAACCCAAGCTATGGCCAAATACAACGACTCTGATTGGTTCAAGAAATTCCTAAGAAGTCTGAACTTCTATCAGGAAAGAGACCAACTCTCTCTTTATTAAAAAATACTTTCAAGAAACAAAGATGAAGGTTGTTGCATCAACAACCTGTGTATGTACGCGGGTTGTCTAATGTGTAGAGCACATATGTATGTAGGCTAACCCAAAACAGGGCACACACACCTTTGAGACTTTTCAAAAATAAAAAGACAAGGTAGGATTACAGGGTAGGGAAAACTGGTATGCACCTTGCAGGTGACCAAATACCCTTAAAAGAGTCAATAAACTTGTCTGAAACTTAAAAGGAAAACAAAAAACAATTCAACAACCCAAAAAACTCCTTAAAAACCCTAGAGAGACTCCCCAGTGGATTTGCCAATTCTGCTAATAGGAAAATTCCCCTATAACTATACTAGGGTTTAGGATATAGACAGAGCAAATGACCTCCTAAAAGTCAATATAGTTTCTACACTACCCCAAACATACCAAAATAAATGAACATAAATCGATAGAAGAGAAGATTGGTAACTGTACCTTTTATCCAATGTTTGGTGATGATCTCCTCAAGATCTATAGCTCCAAAGGCTGCAAGTCTCCTCCCAAAGGTGATCTGCATCCAAGACTAGGAAAAAAAGGCTACAAGCATGCTATTTCTATTCATAAATTAGGGTTAGATATCAAATGTTATGTGTAAATCAAATAAAAGACATAAAACATCAACATTTGGGATAGGGAAAAGAGATTCTTTTATTCATTAAACAAAGATTGAAACTTACAATCCTCACATGCCATCGTTCTGCGAACCTGGTCCAAGATCCTCTTTAAAATGATCCAAGTGCATCTTCAATAAGCCTCTTCTCACAATATACTAATCACCTGAAGAAAAGGGAATGGATTGAATGGAAGAAAATGGGTTGAATAGGGAATTCTAAGGCAGTAACTCACAAAAGGTTGCAAATGCTTGGGCAAGGAAGGGAAGTGAAATTGGGCAGATTTGCACCATTCTAATGCTTGGTTCTGGAATGATACACAAAGACCTCCTTTTATATGAAAAAATAATGGTTATTTGGTTAGGGGGCGGGCTATAACAATTGAATTGGTTGGGAAACCTCCAATAGCCTGTAAATTCCACCGAATTCCTTGCAACTTTTTAATTTTTTCAACTTTTGTATGTATATGCGGGTTGTTTAGTGTGAAACACGCGTATGTACCTGGGATATCTAGCATGCAACAAACATATGTATGCATCCAATATTGCTGCAGGGCGCGTACATGCTCTAAAAAATGGTTTTTTAAGTAGATCTCTTCAGCAGTGATTTGAAAAATTATGCAAGTAAGAAGGACAATGACATGTATGCATGAGTAGGGAATTTTAGGGCTATAAAAATAAGTTCTGTATGATGGAAATGGGTTGACTTCACTTCTTTCTTTGTCTTGAGATCAGTCAGGATACTTCTGGAATCAAAATTTATCATGTTAAGTATGTCAGGGATCTTTTGGATAGATTCCACATGATAGAATGTAAGTCTACACCTACACCCTTCTTATCTGGGATTAGACTTGAGGATGGTAGGGATACACCATTATTAGACAACAATTTGTATTGACAGTTGGTGGGGAGTATTCTGTATTTTACCCACACCTATTTGGATATCTCATATGTAGTAGGAGCAACTTCCATATACATGCAGGAGCTCCATGATCTGCACTGGAAGGCTTCCAAGCTCATCCTTATATATGTTCAGGGCACCATGAGTTATGGGATTCCCTATGCAGCTGGTTATGCATTGGATCTCATAGGCTTCACATATTCATATTGGGATAGCGATGGCATAGATTGCAAGTCCACTTCCAGGTACACTCTCAGCTTGGGGTCAGGCCCTATTTGTTTTTCAAGTAAGAAGAAATCAACCATTGCTTTATCTTCCACAGAGACCGAGTACATAAGAGTAGCCAACTATGTCATTCAGGCACTTTGGCTTCAACACTTCCTTAGAAATCTTGGTATCCAGTTTCACTGTCCGACTGTCATATGGTGTGACAATCCGAGTACACCAATAT
Source organism: Picea engelmannii (assembly GCA_009831015.1). Classification (NCBI taxonomy): domain Eukaryota; kingdom Viridiplantae; phylum Streptophyta; class Pinopsida; order Pinales; family Pinaceae; genus Picea; species Picea engelmannii. The sequence goes on along the minus strand of ML825134.1, from coordinate 66,888 downwards.
TTTGCAGAGATCCAATACAGTGGAAGTGAACCAAACACATTGAGTTCCACATGCATTTCATAAGATATCTAGTACATGACAAGATCATTGATTTGTAGTTATGTCCTTCCTTTGAACATACTACTGACATCTTCACCAAGACCTTCACTGGGATGAAGTTTCAAACTTTGCAGGATTGTCTTGGAGTGAAGACACAACTGCCTAGAATCTTCATTTTCTTCTTTTGATGCATTGTCTTTTGAGAGGGTGGGGGGGGGGGGGGGGGGGTGTGGTTCCCACGTGGTTTTCCCTCTTTCCTCATTTTTTATTCAATGTTCATTAGTTGCATCGTATAAGAGTACCTAATATGGCCTAGTTTCAGGGACTCATTTTTTATTACTCCATAGTTATGTTCAGGGGGGTGTTGGAGATATTTCTATTTTGACTCACTAGTTCACTATTAATTAACTAGAGCTAGTTCTATTTTAGAATTTCTATTTTATACCATCATTTTTATGCATGCATTCCTAAGTAAATATCACTGCTTGTTCTCTTTTCTTAATTATGGAATGTTCTTTCCTATATGAGGCAATATCACTCATTCATTGTATTCATGATTGATTAGCTCATTGGAGTAGTGTGAATATATTTTCTCATTCTTCCATATTGAAACTCTCATCCTTTTCTTGATAAGATTTATTTGTACTTGTTGTAGCTAGGTCTCTTGTGCAGGTTTCCATGAAACATTGATAGGAAACAAGGTCAAAAGTTTGAAGTACACAATTAATCAAGGTAACAATGACATGTTTCTTTTGGATTCAAGTTTTTCGTTTGGAGGAGACATCAACGTCATCATCTCTAGAAAATTCAATTGTATTGGAAGCCCATTTGGGTAGACAAGAAACATGTGAATTGAAATTCTCTGCAACAGGTCAGTCAGAAGTCAGAGAGTTTTCAGTCGATAGAGGTGGTAGACCAATAGAAACAAAGATCAATGGATTGGTTGACATGGAGGTCAAAGTTCGAATTGAAACAAGAACAAATTTTGATTGTCCAGTTGAATGACTAAAAAATGGAGCAGGAGAACCAATGTTGGAGACAACATCAAAGGGATCATCCTACAACAATCCACAGGAGGCATTCAACAACTTAATTCCAAAATAATTCCCATCAAACCATACATTTCATCTAATAATGATTTTTTGTTTCATAGGATCAAATAGTCGATAGTATTTTGAATCTTTAGAGTATCTCATCAAGATGCAAGCATGACTTTTTGCATCCAAATTCTTTCTACAATCATCAAAAATGTGAGCCCAAGAAACACATCCAAACACATGGAGGTGGCCGACTAAAGGCTTCTTTCCACACCATTGTTCGACTGAAGTCATGGTGTTAAGTACCAAAAGTATGAATACAAAATCACATAAAATGATCCAAGAACAATATAAAATAAATATCCACTTTATTAATGAAAACCCTTGAGGTAGGGAAACACCATACAATGGATCCTATTATGGAATGGATCCTCTTTTGTTCACTTTCCTCTCCGAGGGGGAAATCTCCTCATGAACTACTCACTCCCAATACAATACTTCTCTTTATATCTCATTACATTTCTTGAAACCCTTTATATAGTGCTACCAACCACCTAAGAACATTCTAGAGGAGGAATATTCTAGAAGAAGAACCTTCTAAGAAGTCCTCTTACATTTATTATATCTAACTACCATAGTGGGCCTTATTTAATACTATAGTGAAATTATTCCACCTTACATTAAATGGCCTCTACTATTATCACTATGGTCCCTCTGGGCCCCCCACTACCTCTCTAGCTACCTAACATTCCATCCCCCATATGAAAGCATTGTCCTCAATGCTTTTTATGATGGTGTACAACCATATACCAGGATCCCATGGATAAGTGTGGACCATAGTGTTGAAGTAGAATAGAGAACCAGGGTCCCATGTATAAATGTGAGCCTCTATGTTGTGGGTGGGAAATCCCCCTACGGACTAGCACTAAGGGTTTAGTAATGCATGCAGAAAATAACCTTCGAAAGTCTCCTACTTTTTACTATTATCTTGACATAGACCCCACATTCATGCATAAAACACAAGGATAAAAGGATCCAATAAATCTACCTTGAACTCCTCTCTTGGTGTTGATCCTTTTGCATTTGGTTGCTCCTTGAATGCAATTCTCCTCCCAAATCTAACCTGCATTCACAAACAGAAAAAAAAAGAACTACGAACATGCATCTCATATATGAATTAGTGGGTTAGAGGTTCCAAAAATATAAACCAAATTGAATATTGAACACCTCATATGGCGGGACAGGAAAAGTAATTCTTTCTATTAAACTCACAAAAGTCACTTACAATGGTGAGATCGGTTACTGCTCCTTGAATCTGGTCTTGGGCTCTTCTTCAACTGTGCACCAACTGCTTCCACATATGCTTCTCCTTCTTCAGTTCTCACACAATGGTTGCAAAAGATTGGGGCAAGGGGAATACCAAAACGGGTAGAGTTTCTTTGCTCTTATTTTCCTCCTCCAAATGGGACCCCTACCCCTTCTTTTATAGGTTAGAAATGGATAGGTATTTGGTCGAGTGACCGGCTATGGGTGGTCAAATGGTTTAGGAAACTTACCCGGAAATTTGTATTCCATCTGCAACCTTCTATTTTTTGTGATTTTATCAGTATACGTTAATTGTAGTGGGTCAAATAGCGTATACATGCGTGCAGTAGTGGAGCAAGGCGCATATGCCTTCAAAAGGATGTTTTTTAGAAGATCTACTTAGTAGTGGCTTGGAAAAAATGGAAAATGAGATGGCCTGATGCCAGGTATGCATGTCTGGTGAAAATTAGGGTTATAACAAATTCCCCCTAATGTGTGAGGTAAGAAGAGACTCTGATGGCAGAAATACATTACCAATCTCTATCAACGTACGAAGCAAGTGAGCCTAGGGACCAGAATTCAGGAGGTGTCGTCTGCAAAATAAAAATTGTCTCACTGAGGCAGGCATACCCATGCTTGGGATAAAATAAAATCATGGCTTCCAATCAAATACAATATAGATCCATGTCATATAACTATATAAAGTGTAGTTGCGAACAATACATAGCGGATCTACATCTCGAAATCAAAAAATATATACATGTATAGTATCCATCTTCTAAGAAGCTAATGATGCCTGATGAATAGAGATGAGGCCTTCATAGCTCGAGCAACAACTTCAAAATATTCATAACACTAGTAGGAGTGTAATATGAGTGTACGACTTCACTACCCAGAGGTCTTCGAAAGCTCGCCAGGAACAAACTAGAGGATCTTGATGATCAAGTTGGGTGCTTCATTGATTTCGAACAAAGACTTGATTAGGATTTTGGGATGGTTGGGCATGAGGTCAAGAGACAAACTGCAAAGGGGCCAACTTAAGCTTGGAAAAAACTTCCCTTGGACAATAGCATGACAAATGATGAGACTCAGGCAACATGGTATTTGACATAGGTTCATGATGCAAGAGGAAACACAAACTCTCCATATGTTTGGAAGAATAACCAAACAGAGGAGGACACAACTATATTTAGCGAGAACAAATTCCTAAGGTCATGTTAAATACCAGAGATTGACGAACAAACGGAAGGATTTACTTTGTCCAAGGGCGACTCATTGTGCTGCCAACAAAAAGAAAATACTTTTCCCTTCCTCTTTTTGGGGTATATTTGATTTTTTTGTCTTTTTCAATAATTTTGGAAAGCTTGAAAAATAATAAAAGAATGCTATGTTACAAAGGAGGAACGAGTGTCGCAGACATACTAGTTCCAGGTGCAAGGAACATACTGGTGCTCAGAGCAAGGAGACATATGCAGGAAAAGGACACTCGGGAAAAATCCTCCATGGGCCAAGGTGTCAAGACGCAGAGGTAAAGTGCTACAGGGCTTGCGTATAAGGCATGCTTTAGATGGTTCAGTTGAGAGAAACATGGAGCCGATGTTAGGCCAAATATGCAGGTATGAAAATGTGATTAATAAGGCACAATGGTAATGTATTTCGATGTGGTTTTAATAATCCTAGAGAAGGTAAGCTCGGTGGTTTTTCATTTTTAGAGAGTCTGAAAAAAGTGTAAAAGGAGACTCTATTGGGGTACCTTTTTCGAAGATAGTTTGGCCGGTTCGAAAAAGGGGTAAACTAGCACCGAACAAATGTCTATTCAAAATCATTTTAATGAGTGTGACAAAGACAATATCACTCGACAATATTTTCATTTTTAAGGAGTCTGAAAAGAGCTTAACTATGGACTCCATCAAGGATGTTCTTCTGGACCATTTTAACGAGTGTGAAGGAACAAGGTCACTCAATGATCTTTTCAATTTTAGGGAGTCTGAAAAGAGCTTAAGTATGGACTCTGTGGGGGTTCCTTTTTTGTATATTTAGTCTCTCAGGACTGAAAAGGGGTTAAGATGATACCTAAGAGTACTCTTCTAGAGAACCAAGGCCCCTAGAGTATACCTTTGTTCATACAATTGACCATCCAGACCGAAAAATGGGTAAACTATCGCTGGACAAATGTGCCTTCAAATTTCAGTTTAGCGAGTGTGAAGGTCAACAAGATCGCTCGACAATCTTTTCATATTTAGAGGGTTTGAAAAGGGATTAAAATAAGACCCGTTGTGTTTTGGGAGTCCCGAGGGTGAGGTCAAGAGTGATAATGAATCATGTGAATGAGACTCATACTGATAATCAAGAAAAACTAATAAGGACTCCCGAGCCTATAGTCATTAGTGATAGCATGGACACCAAAATGAAACCAGGATCTACCTAGGGCATCCATGGACAGGTAGGCTCTACCACTAAACTACGACACTTATAAAGCATCATTGATGGTTCCATGTCACAATTCAGTGGGATTGATCGTATGGCAAAGAGAAAAATACAACAAGGTGCAACAAGTGGAGGTGGAATCCTACCTTACATGCACAAAGTTGGAAAAATTACTTTTCACCAAAAGATCTTTAAAATGACCCAAAACGCCAAAAAAATTTCAAATAACCAAAGTGACGTTTATTATAAAATTCCCTAAGAAACTCTTGAATCATATGACATGATTTTCAGGCTAGAAAAAATGACAAAGGGGGTCCAAAAAATGACGAAAAATGGCCAAAAAGTATATAAATAGAAGCTGGCAGTTCATTATTACCATTGCTAATTGAGAAATTGACTAAAAGCCAAAAACGCCCCTTTGTGAAAAGAGTTGATTCCGGGAGCTTCAGTGGACGAAAGGAACTTTTGCTTGGACCAAGTAAGTACATACTACCCCCTCCTGCATTTCTATTCTTAATTTATGCATTTCATTTTGTTTTTTAGGGGGGCACCGACCTTTAAAAAGGTTGGCCCTATGTATATGTAGGTTGTCCTATAACAACCTGTGTATTCACATGTGCAGAAGAAATATTGCATGCAGGCATATGTGACTGTGTATACTACAACCCGCGTATACCCTCCAATTTGTAAAACAAAAATAAAAAAAACAAGAGTTAATCCTCCTTAAACTTTGTGAATTGTATGATGTATGTTCATTGGAGGGAAAGGGAGCATGAGAACATTGATATTTTGGTCGATGAGGACCCTAATGCGACCACTGTACTGGCTCAATGTGGTTTGTTAAAATTCTTCTAGTGTCCATTCATGCGGGAACAACCTAGGCTGTTGAACGCCTTGGTAGATTATTGACATCTAGATGCAGAGGCCTTCATTCTTGAGGGAGAATCATTGAATCCAACGACTAAAGATATCTACTTTCTGACTGGCCTCTCAAGGAGCAGGGAACTAGTCAAATTTCACACTTTTCCCTCTGGGCCTCACAACATAGCAGAGTTGATTGGACTCCATTGCGAGGCCAACACAAACAAAGTGGGCACACAAGTGCCAATAAACAAGATTTCAAACCTATCACTGAAACTGGTAGTTTTTCTCATTGGGCGGATCACTGGGTCTACATATTTGCATCATGCTTCTTGGGTGCACATGAATTGCGTGGTTCATTTCTTAAATGCACAAATGTTTGACTGGAGTACCACATTATTAGATTGTATGAAAATACAATTGACAGAGTGTCGTATGCGGAGGCACATAAACTTTGGGTTTAGGACTATTTTGTGTTACTTCTTCTTTGAGAGGGTACCAAGTCTCAACCCTAGAGAGATGATACGAGGGCATGAGCCCTCTCTCCCAACATTATGCAGATGGGCGACGCTATTATCATGACAGGGTGGAGGGAGGACTATTGAGGCCTTCGACGATAAGTTTTTTGCTTGGTGGGCACGACAGATTTTGGCCATAGAGGAATACCCCTATGCCGAGATCAACTTCTCAAGAGATCCTAACATGCCGATACCTCCCAAAGAGGAGCGAGGAGAGATGGGTAATTTTTTTTTTGTTTTCTAAAGTTATTCAATTTTTATGTCTTTTTATATATATCATATTTGTTTTGTGCACCAGAGTATCTAACAACTATGTATTTTTTATGTGCAGACGTGGGGCCAGTATGTCTAGCTGATTTTGCGAGGACAAGGAGGCGTCCTCAACCAGAGGTGGGACCAGCCGCATCCGGTGGACCAACAACAGCAGGGGGACCTCCAGCCAGGGGGGCTGAGAGAGTTTTGAGATGGGTAGAGCGGAACCTCACTGTGCTTACTCAGATAGTCCCCATGGAGGAGATCGAGGATCTCCCACCGTCCATGTAGACTCATGTTGTTCGGGTACCACAGACTTGGGTCCATATTTTTCGACATTTTCATAATGTCATTGTTCACTATGGCAGGGCCAACAGGCCTCGCCCTTATCTAGACTAGGCTTCTTATGTGTTGAGGGCACCTTTTGTATATTTTTGAGGGCATAAGCCCTGTGACTCTTTACTGGACACATATTTTTTGAGGCGCTCGTGCCCACTTATGTACTTTGTTGATTTGCGATATATATATGGATTTTTTTATATTTTTGTGTTTTATGAATTACACTTATTTACAAATCTATTTACATGTGTGTGTGTGTGTGTGCTTTTCTTACATGTGTGCAAGATGCCAATCTATTATATGATTAGCTAGAGTATCTGTAACTTGATTCAATCTCCTAGGAACATGGATATACGTAATGTAATCAAAGCTTTGTTCTAGGAGACGTACCCTAAGGAACCGTTGATGTAGAGTAGGATTGTAAACACGGTAAATGCCATTTAACTGAGACACAACCAGATGCACGTCTAAATAAACCCGGAGGTGAGAGATACCAAGTGACAAAGCGTCACGAAGCCACTCAAGAACTGCACTATATTTAGCGACATTGTTTGTAGTGTCACCTAAACAGATACCTCCTGAAGATAACAACTGGCCCTGAGGTGTGAAAATCACCCAAGCTGTGGAATAAAGCCTCCTAGTGTGTCAGATAGCGTCGTCTATGAACCCAACAAACACCTTTGATTCACTTGAAATCTGCCACGGTGAAAAAAATAACATAAAAAATGACACGTCCATAAAACTAACAGACAAAACTAAAAATTAATAGTACAAGGACTATACATATGTTACAAAAAGTTACTTGTAGCGACCTACCTATGAGTAGTACTTATTGAGGTAGAGCCCATTTCTAGGATTTGCCAAAACATTTCCCTAAAATTCCACCAGATGATAAGCACCCTTCTTTAGAACCTCTTTCATGATGAAAGGTATGAACCACATGGGTTTGAACTTTCCTACCCCTAGGGGATCCTTATCTTGGTCATAGACTAGGACAAGGTCGTCTTCAGAGAAAATTCGAGGACAAACGGAATGATCATACTGACACTTGAATTTTTGTTTGTGAGCCTCGTTAGCTAAGGCCGCATCATGACTCTTCTCATTGAGTTGCTCGAGATATAATAAACACTCTTCAAGCGGTGATGTGTCTGGAAATAACTGTACTGCCAACTTTAAACACTGATCTAACACTCAATTGGAAAGACTGATTCTAGCCCGTAAATGAGTTGAAAAGGTGAAAAACCAGTTGCAGTCTTAACAGATGTTTGGTAGGCCCATAATGTCTAGTATAACATCAATTGCCAATTTTACTTGGCCGAATTGATCGTTCGTTGTAGAATGGTCATAAGAGATTTATTTACAACTTCTACTTGACCATTCACTTGTGGGTAGTAGGGTGATGAATGTTCTTACCTTAAACGAAGCTTTGACGTTAACTCAACCATCATTTTGTTCTAAAAGTGACTTCCATGGTCAGTGACAATATCTCTTGGGATGTTGAACCTTGCTATTATCTGGTTGAACAAAAAGAGAGATGCGGTCTCCCCATCATATTTGAACGTTGGCATAGCTTCGACCCACTTGGTGAAGTAGTCTACTGCTACGATGATATAACGGTTCCCCCTAGCTGAAGGAGGGTTGCATTTACTAGTGTAATCAATCCCCCACTTGGTGAAGGGACCAATGGTAATAACAGGAAACATGGGAGTGGGGTGTGCCCTCATCTTCCGAGAGAAGATCTGACATAGGTGGCACTTCTTGACCGATTCAACACAATCTTTGATTAATGTCGGTCAGAATTAACCAGATGGTATAATTTTTTGGGTTGTTTCCAACCCAGACAAATGATCGCCACATGCTCCAGTGTGGAAATTGTTAAGCATGATTTCAGCTTCTTCATGAGTGAGACATCGACAAAGGATGTAGTCAACACCTCGACGATACAAAGTGTCCTTGCGTATGAGATATTTCTTGTCTTGATGGCGTATACAACAACACTCATCATGAGAAGCAGAGGTGGGGCACTTCAAAGTCCGGAGATAGACAAGCACATATCCATACCAAGGGTCAAAGGATGCGATAAAAAACATGTCTCCTTTGATAGGTGACTCATCGGGTATAACATCACCTGATTCGACTAGAATTTCTGATATGAGTTCTGCGAAGACCAACGAATTTTTGGATTTCTCAGAAATGAAATCCAAGTCGAATTCCTGGAGGATAATTATCCATCTATGGATATTTCCATCGATGACGCGTCATGTCAATACGTATTGAAATGGATTTACAATGGAAATGATGGTGGTCTTGCAAAACAAGATGTAATGTCAGAACCATTGGACAACAACAATGATGGTGGTCTTGCAAAACAAGATGTAATGTCAGAACTGTTGGACAACATGAAATGCTGCCAACAAAAGTTTTTCAATGTGGGAATAATTGAGTTTCGGTCCAACTAGGCCTCAAATTAGGTAATAAATCACATATTTTGAGAGAAAACCATCCTCCTGAACCAAGACCATACCGATGGTCGACTTTGAAGCGGTCAATTACAATAATAAATATTTATTATAATTGGGTGGTCGAAGAAGAGGAGTAGATGTGAGGGCGCATTTCAATGCTATGAAAGAGCATTAAGTAGCTTCATCCCAATGGAATGGAACATCTTTCTTCAATAAACACATGAAACCCTTTGTGATCTCGACATAGTTCACGATGAAGCACCGTAAAATGGTTTCCTTTCCCTGCAGACTTTGAAGTTGAGGGATGGTGCACTGGGGAGGAAATTGAACTATTTCCTCAACCTTTAGAGGATTTACCATGATCCCTGTTGTCGAAAATATGAAACCTAGCAGACGACCCGATGTGATGCAAAAACTACACTTGTTTGGATTCAATCGGATTCAGTAGTAGCGACACCGTTCAAGGATAAGTCATAGGTGGGCGGGATGATCAACTCTCTTGCGAGATCGTGACACTAAATCATCAAGATAAGTCTCGACTATGTGTTTGAGATCATGGAAAGCAAAAGACATGGCCCGCTGAAACGTAGCTCCAACATTTTTTAGACCAAAAGGAATATTTCGATAAGCGAATGTACCACATGGAAAAATGAAAGCAATTTTGTGTTGGTCTTCGGGCTTGATCTGTATCTGATTGTATATCAAAAAACCATCCATGAAAGAAAAGGATTCACAACCTGCACATTCATCGACTATCTGGTCAATAAACAATGTGGGAAAATTATCCTTTGGACAAGCCTTGTTCATATCATGAAAGTCCGTACATACGTGAATCATACCCTGTTTTTTATTGACTAGCACGAGATTTGACACCCATTGAATCAATTGGATGGGGTAGATGAAACTAGCTTTAAGTAGTGTCTCTACTTCAGCCTTAATAGTTATTGATTTCCTAGGGTTGACCAGACGAAGCTTCTGCCGGACCAACTTAACATCAGGATAAATCGTTATTTCATGTTCGACAATTCTTGGATCTATGCCTGGCATTTCCTCGCAAGACCAGGCAAACATGTCGCATAATTCTTTAAATAAATCCATGTAGATTTGAATCTCCTTGGGGGAGAAATCCTCTCTGAAAAATATATTCTCCACAACGCTAGGGGTTCTGGAGATATCAATAGGTATCGTTTCATCTATTATTTCCATATTTCATTCAGCATAAACAACATGCACTGCCAAAGGATTGATAGAACAAGCTTGATCTCCATTCATAGTTAGAGTGAATTCACCTGCTTCAATTCATCTTAACTCTGGGAGGAAGTAAGATCTATGATGGAGATCATCCTAGGGTCTGTCTGGATTAGTCATTGCCTCAATAATCACCTTGTCTAAGGGCAAGACTAAGTCTAAATAATCTGTATTAGCAAGGGAACCTTGAGCTCAAATAGGCTCAAGCACCAGATCTAACTCTTGTGCTAGAGTCGGATCGGGGATCGGCATAATCTTTCTGAATTATCGAATATGCAACTTCTGCCACAGATAGAGGCATGTCCATGCCATGGTGCTTTGTCCCTTCCATCGTAGTTGATGGGGAAGGAAGAGTCCACGTATCATTAAAGTGCGTCATGCGAAACAATGAGAGTTGAAAGATTTCGTCCTGAGGTTGGTTGAGGACAGCCGTCATATAATGGACATTGTCGATCAGAGGTAAGTAATCGAAAGTACCCATCAAAGGTGGGAAAAAACCAACCCCTATGTTGATGATGCCGCACTGAGGGTTATCAATCATTGGGACTGTGGAGACTCCTAATGAAGGGTCAAGATGAGAGAAGGATAATTGATCACCGGTCATGATCCGACCCTCGTGTGGAAACTTCAAGACCCAGAAAACTGTCGCGACCACTGCTTGCATAGCATAGGTCCAAATCCTTCCTAACAAGAGATTGTAGTTGAGAGATGCATCGACCACTTCAACCTCGACGCAGATGGTTTTTCCCCCTAACTGCATGGGAAAAAAGGGAATGATCCCATGTGGTCTGAAAGAAAGACCGTCAAAATTTGTAAGAAGAATAGGTGATAGAGACAAAATATATTGGTCGATGGCCTTCCAACACGCCAAAGACATCACACATGTCGAGGCACCCTCATCCACCACTGTGCAGAAAATGTTCCAGGTAAAAGTTTTTCGTGGTGTAAGCCACTACTATCTGAAAATATACGTGGTAATGAAGATGAGGTTTTAATTCGGTCGTATCAAGCATGATCATTCCTGGATTACAAGTCTCAGCAGATCCTAGGGTGGGTAATAAATCCTTTCTCTGGGAAGGGCAACGTTGGGGGACCTTCAAAGCTGACATTGCACAAGGGGTTTGTGACAAATCCTCCACCACAGAGTAGTTCTGGGTGGCCCTTGCATTTGGGTTGTGAGAATCTTTCTTGAACACACCTTTTGGAATGTGTGTCATTGTTTTTCCCAACGTCTTCTCAATATGGAGAGGAAGAGGTGGGTTTTCGGCTTCTTTACCCTTCTTAGAGGTGCTTGGCATTCCATAATCATGTGCTCTAGTCGATGCATAGGCATCACCTTTCATCATATACACATTTGTGGACGAAGGATTAATCGAATATGGAGGGGGTACGTGACTGCCCCCTTCCGTTCTTGATGAGGCTTGAGTTAGATTTTTCTCATGTCAAAACAGGTTCGTTAACACGAAAGGTTGTTTCTATGATAATAACTTCTAGGCCTCCACAAGCTGAGGGCACTGATGGGTCAGGTGATCTTCCTTGCAAAGATTACAAGGATACTTCAACTTCTTCTTTTCAGTGTCACCCCTACCAACATTATCGGTGGGTTTCTTATCCCCCTTACCCTTCTTTCATTGTTTCTTCTTTCCATCAGGTTGCTGGGTGGCCTTTGGGTTTGTCGTTTGCACACTGTGTACATCCGACTTTTGGGTAGTGGGAACAATCGAGTCGGTGGTCTGGATGGCCGCTATCTACAATATTGAAAATTGTTGCAATTGATTTGACAATGGATTAGTGGGCTTCATTTGTGATGAACCAATAATTCCATCGACATGTGGTCCAGACCATTGTCTGGTCTTGTCAAGTATTGACCTCGGTGCATCTGGAAAAATTTCATAAAGTAAACCAGACTGAAAGTAAATCAGCTCTAGTTGTTGAGCTCTCATTATCACATATTCCTCGGAAAACACCCCAGACGTTGCGACATGTTTAAACAACTGGGGTACCAAATACTTAAGGAACCATTCTATCAATAATGTTGGTGGGACTGACACTTTTATCAAACTCTTCCGACGTCTCCATTCTCGGATGTGATCCGAGATATGATCCGCTTTTGTCTGCTCAAAGTTGGCCAATAATTCAGTGTCAACATTATATCTCCAAGGTAATTGGAAATGGGTTAAGAAATCCATTGTCAATTCGCTGAAGGAAGAGTATCATGAGCAGTCGAGCTCGATGTACCATTTCATAGCACTCCCTATGAGAATGTGTTGAAACAATCAGAACTGGATGGATTCGTCTCTCAAAGAGTTTCACGAGCACCATAAGTGGAAGGTATTCACATGATCTATAGGATCTTCATTAGGCTTGGATTCGAACTTTTGAATGTCCAAAGGAAACTTGGTTGGCATGGGAGGCCAACTCGGATCGTGATAGATGGGGTCGTTTAATAACCTTGTCAAGTCTGGCTAGTGCAGGGTTTCCAGAAACGGTAGTTTGGGTTGCAGATTGTAACCAGGGAAAAAGGAGCCCGGAGTTTGACTAGCCTTAGGTTTCCAGGAAAAGTTAGGTTACTAGCCAGGGCTTTGGTAATAACCATGGTTGTGACCAACGTACATATTCTGTGCTTATTGAGACATCATCGATTGATTCCCGTAATAGGATGTAAAGGGTTGGGCTTGCATCACATTCTATGGATTTTGGGAAGGGTTTCCCCTTGCCGATCTGACTGGCATAGGCTTTGAGCCTTGCTCGGGGTTCCATTGGGTATAGAAGGGGTTGCCCCCGGCTAGCATCCCTAACAAGGGAACTGATCCCTACCACAGATTCCAAGGTCCTTGTGAGGAAGGAATTCCTAAGTTTGCCCCCTATGCAGAAATAGTACTCTTTACAGGATGTGGTTGTCCATAACCAGGGTTTCCCCTGGCCGAGACAACAACTGACGAGAAAGAGTTGTTACAAAATGCGTCGAACAAATAGAACATTGTCAAACCAACTGACATGTTATAAGAAGGGAGTGCTTGACTACCTGCTCCAAACAAGTATATGTTTGGCTCAACAGAGTGTTGATGAACACTGCTGAGTGAAGGGGATGAAAGAGGTATATGACACCCTCCGTAAGGGAAAGAGATATATGGAGCTGACGTGCCCCCCATAGATCCTTGTAGAGGAGTGTTGGAACTCCCTGCCCCTAGACCTAAATTCTGTAGAGTGGAGGAGGAAAGTACAATACTCGTAGCAAAGCCATGCATCCCATATGAGAACGGAGGTCCTGTTGCACTCTGGGTGAAAGGAGAAATGCCGCTTTAGATGGGATTAGCCCATTTCTCAAGGTAGAGGTATTCAAGACCAGAGTGACTTGAATTGGCGACGGTTGGTTAGGAGGTAGAACACCCCCTATAGTGATGACCGTGGAGGGAATATGAATATTCCCTGAAGAAGTAGCAGTGTTTGTTGCCATTGCTGCTTGAGACACTATGATTAGTTCTCTAGAATCAAATGTTCTCCTCTCGAAGATGGGTCAAGTACAGTTTCCTGTAACCCAGTTGTCTCAAAAGACCCTTCCTGGTCTAGTTTTTTCCGTAGCGGTGGCCGGGGGGGTCGAGGTCAACCAATGGCAGGCCCAAAATCCTTCATAGTTGGCGGAACTCCTGATCCTCCACTATGTGAGAATATCAAAGACACACTAGGGTTGTCTATAATTTTTTGAAAACCAACACGCACTAGAAAAAGTACCTATGAGATAAAACAAGCAGTCACTAGCTAGTTGGAAGAATAGTTACAACAACCAACACTAGAGCAACTTACTGGTGCAGGTGAAACTCAAATATGAAAGAAAACGCTGGGTATACTTTGTAAAGAGTGTCCTGATGTCTATCCTAGGTACCGCGGTATACCCTCTAAGTCACCTGTGTAAGTCACTAGAATGATAGGCAACTAGGTTGCCAGCGCGCAAACAGTCACCGGGCAGGTACAGTCGACAGTCGGGTGGACCGCAATGAGCAAGGTATCAATCCTGAAACCTATCAAGGGTATTGAAATAAATTGTTCCAGAAGACAACTAATGACCTCGAACGGATTTGATACCCATGAAGCTCCGTGGAAAATACGATCAACAGAATCCCAAGATAAGCCCTCTATATGTGTTCCCCACTACGCTTGGGATGGATTTGGAGGGGTTATCTCTACTACCTTTCCACACGTGAAATCATGTTTAGCCCTTGTGTTAGAGGGGGTTCCCATATAAATTTAACGATACTGGACTTTTAACACTCCCTAGCACAGAGTCTTATATTTGTTTTTGCAGCCTTAAAGAGTTTCCTCTCCAATCCTAAATCAAGGCTCTAGCCTAGACTAGTTGATGGACCCAACAAACATAAAGTCTAGTTGATTTTAATTAATTGTTAATTTAGTGGCTGTCTTAAGTCAAAGGGAATGAAAGTGGAACCAGTCATGTTTTTCAGAGATGAAAGAGAAGAGCATATAATGAAACTGAAAAAAAAATTACTTCTTCTTCATAAATTCAGATCTGCACATTTAAACTCTTTAACCAACTTTTCAAACTACACTTTTTCTAAGATCTTTTAACAAAAAACTCAAAAAAGGCTTTCGCTCAACTACGAGATACTTATTGTCCTAAGTTAACAACCAAGAACTTATGAAAGTAGTATTTTTCCTGATTATTAATGAAAACAACCAACTATTTTACCAAACAAAGAAATACAAGTTTTTTTATATTATTGTTTAATGATTTAAAGGAGAAAAAAAGGAAAAATGACAACAAGCCCAAGAAATGACTTATGGCCTAATCGTAGATCGCAAGGAGTTATTGACAATACCACACAAGCCGATTGAAGCAGACTCTCAAACTTGTCTAAAACCCTTATTGAAGAAAAACAGAGGATTTTTTTTTTATGAAGCTAATCTGAAGGCATTCCTAGGCTACAAACTGCAACAACAGAGACCAAAACTAGATCCAGAAAACCCCTGAGAAGGATCACTTCTGACAGGGAAGAGGATGACTGCCTCTCTTAAAAATAAAATTTCTGGGCTCAGACACGCTACTGATCCTTCAACAGTCAGTGTATGTATGTGGGCTGTGTGAAGTCAGGGCGTGTGTATATGCGTCCAGGCCTTCTACAGGCCGCGTATGCCTCTGTAGCTTCCCGGAAAAGAAAAATGGAGTCAAGAAATACAAGGAGGGAGTACTGGTATGGAAGACAAGAATCCCTGCCACCTCAGACTCTTGTAGAAACTCAAAAACAAGGTAATCAAACCAATTTAAAAACAACCAAAAAGGTATCCCCAAAAACCCTATAGAATGTCCCCAGTATGGTTGCCAATTCTGTTGTGGGTGGGAAATCCCCCTACAGACTAGCACTAAGGGGTTAGTAATGCATGCAGAAAATAACCTTCGAAAGTCTCCTACTTTTTACTATTATCCTGACATAGACCCCACATTCATGCATAAAACACAAGGATAAAAGGATCTGGTAACTCTACCTTGAACTCCTCGCTTGGTGTTGATCCTTTTGTGTTTGGGTTCTCCTTGACTGCAAGTCTCCTCCCAAACCTAACCTGCATTCACAAACAAACAAACAATGAACTACAAACATACATCTCATATATGAATTAGTGGGTTAGAGGTTCCAAAAATATAAACCAAATTGAATATTGAACACCTCATAAGGCAGGACGGGAAAAGTAATTTTTTCTATTAACCTCACAAAATTCACTTACTATGGTGAGATCGACTATTGATCCTCGAATCTAGTCCTGGGCTCTTCTTCAACCATGCACCAACCACTTCCACATATGCTTCTCCTTCTTCATTTCTCACACAATGGTTGCAAAATATTAGGGCAAGGGGAATACCAAAACGGGTAGAGTTTCTTAGCTCTTATTTTCCTCCTCCAAATGGGACCCCTACCCCTTCTTTTATAGGTTAGAAAGGGCTAGGTATTTGGTCGAGTGACCAGCTATGGGCGGTCAAACGGTTTAGGAAACTTACCTGGAAACTTGTATTCTATCTGCAACCTTCTATTTTTTGTTCTTTTGTAAGTATATGCGGGCTGTAATGGGTCAGCTAGCGTATACATGCATGCAGTAGTGGAGCAGGGTGCGTATGCCTTCAAAAGGATGTCTTTTAGAAGATCTTCTCAGTAGTGTCTTGGCAAAAATGGAAAATGAGATGGCTTGATGCTAGGTATGCATGTCTGGTGCAAATTAGGGTTATAACACTCCGTGCTGAAGTATTCCAACTGCCACTGTGAACTTGTGTCCCATTTCCAAGTGCTCATGTGAACTCCATGCTAAATATATCGAAACCCAATAACCAACTTAAAATAATGCTCCAAATATTGATACCTATCATGTGGATCCAAATAAGAATATCCATCCACATAGTGGGAAAGGGGAAAAACTAACTATTGAAGGAACCATACCATTGGAGATTATATAGGTTGGATATTGTTAGTCATAATTGGCTCCTGATTGGTCACATTTATGTTCTCTATAGAAGGTGGATTAGAGTCATCAAAGAGAATATGGAAGTGGTTGTCATCCCATAAATGACAACTATCCATATACCAATCATCGCAATCGACCTCAAAATCATACCAAGAATATACCTCTTAATTATATTAATCCCTGATGTACACCATAAGATATCCCTCCTATAGGTGAGCCAAGGATATTTAAATATTGTGGTAACCATTCGTGGGGTCATGTAGACCAACCTTGATGCCTTGCAAATGGTTATGCATATTGTCTTTGAGGGATTCAACCTGTCGTAGAATTTCCATGATTCGGGAGTGATAATCCATCGAAAACACTACATATCATATACCAAAACAAATCTCTTAAAATTATCTATTCAAGGTCTCTAATTTTGTATAAATTTGAGCACCCTATGAGAAGTGATAAACTTTGTAGTCCTACCACCATCACAAAGACCTTAAAAAATGACTAATTTTAAATCAATGATATCTTCACTTCCGAAGCTCCGATTTGGGTGATATTTTTTTTTGAAATCAACTATTTTTTATAGAGGAATGGATATCTGCATTTTTTTTGGCAAATTCATCCCCAACTACTATTGAAAACATAAAAATTGCATGGCTGTCCACATAAAAACCTAGAAAATAACAGATTTTAAAATGTCGATAACTTTACTTCCCAGACTCCGTTTTCGACGATTTGTTTTTAAATTGGGTGTTTTTATGAGAGGAATTCATATATACAGACATTTTATGAAAATTGTTCACAAAAATATACAAATATTGTCCAAAATGTCGCGACCCTCTTTTTCTTCTTCGAAAAAAATATATGCACAAAATATGCAAAACATTCCCATAATGTCTGCCAAGGAAAGTTTTTTGATACCAATTGTTAAGTACCAAAAGTTAGATTACACAATCACATACAATGATCCAAGAACATTATAGAATAAATATCCACTTTATTAATTAAAACCCTAAAGGTAGGGAAACACCATACAATAGATCCTATTATGGAAGACATCCTCTCCTGTTCACTTGCCTCTTCGATGGGGAAACCTCCTCATGAGCTACTCACTCCCAATTAAATAATTCTATTCATATCTCACTTCATTTCTTGAACCCCTTTATATAATTCTACCAACCACCTAAGAACATTCTAGAGAATGAACTATCTTCTAGAAGCAGAACCTTCTAAGAAGTCCTCTTACATTTATTATATCTAACTACCATAGTGGGCCTTATTTAATACTATAGTGGACCTAGTCCACCTTACATTGAATGAACTTTACTATTATCACTATGGGCCCTTCACCCCCCCCACAACCTCTCTAACTACCTAACACATGGAAGGAACAACTCGATTCGAGATGTGATTGAGCAGATAGTTTGCACAATACACTATTTCATCTTAGAAGCAAGGAGGTAGATATTTAGCTTGCAAAATACATCTAGCCATTTCTACTAAAGTATGATTCTTTCATTTTTCAATGCCATTCTATTGAGGTGTGTTAGGAATCGACCATTGTCAACTAATAGGCTATAATTTCCACAAGTGAAAACACTATTACTCCTTGAGGAATAAAAAAATGTGTTAGTGTAACGCCCCATTTTAAGTTTGAAAACTAAACTACATTATGACCTATTTTGTATTTCTTTTCTTATTATCTATTGGAATATTTTAGAATTATAGAACTATATTATATGGACATATAGACCTACCTATATGTGAAAGTTATGTATAATTTTATTTCTTATGTTATTAATGATGGTTGTCATGTGATTTACTTCTAGCATGCAAATTTAAATGGAAGATTTTGGTATGTGGATACTTGTTTAAATTGAATGTTGAAATGAATCAATATGTACCATGCACACTTTGGGGAAAGGGGTGGAACCTATAATGAAACAAAAAAACAATTTTGTAGATAATCAAAGAGGGAATGCAATTTTTTGAAGACAAAAGGTGGTGTCTAAAAACACCATTATAACACTAAAGAAAAGCACACCGTGATTAGAACATCATAGTGCATATTAGATCTTGATATCTCCATATGATATAAACTTGATAACTTGATGAGAATGACCCAAGAGGTCTACTATTTATAGCCTCAAGATCTAACCAACTTCTAGAGAATCATGAAGATCTTGTCCACATGTAATCATCGGTTGTTAGAGTTGACTCCTTCGAATCCATGTTTTTGAGTTGACTTGAAAATGATGCTTGAATCAAATGTCCATGTGTCCAACTTGTAGTATATTAATGGGATGGTCGATCCACCGACTGACTATCTCCGACTGCTGGTCGATTGTCCAACCGACAGTCATGTCGACTACTCAATCAACTGATGTAGAGCTATGCTCAATAACCCAACTAAATGTATCTAGATGTAACTTGATTTCTCGACCGACTGAAACAAGGAGATGTGTGATGAACCATCAATGATTGATGYTCCAACACCCCCSCTCCATCAAAACACRTATTTGGAGATTCAGGAGGTGAAATAACATCATCATGACAMCACCCCATAATTRCAGCTTCCTGGAGCCAAAGAATCGTATGGAKCTTGATAAATATAGCTTCAACTAAAGATTTGGTGAATATATCAACAACCTAATCATMTATTATGCAATATTCAAGAGAGACAACATTCTCATGAACCAACTGTCTCAAACARTGAGCATGGAGATCAATGTTCTTCACCATATTGTGGGAAACATGAATTTTTAGCAACCTGTATAGCACTTTGATTATCATAGTAGATTATAGTCGAGGTTTGAATAGGAAGTCCAAGTTCTCCCAAGAGTTGGTAKATCTAGAATGCTTTAGTACCTGCTTGAACAACACCATGATATTATGKTTTTTTAGTCAACAATGAGACTACCTTTTGTTTCTTGCATGACCACACCAATGGTTCAGTGCTAAAGAGAAACACATAGCCATAAGTGGAATTTCGATMATCACTATCATCAACCCAGTTGGAGTTGGTGAAGTTGACCAACAAATTCAAACTTTGACAATAMTTGATACAAAAATGAGTGGTTCCCTTGAGATAACATAAAATTCGTTTGACTKCTTTCCAGTGGATTTCTTTAGTGTCTTGCATAAACTGAGAAACCACACTAATAGAAAAGGAAATGTCAGGTTGACTATGAGTAAGATAAATAAGGCTATCGACTAGTTGTCAATAAAGAGTAGCATCGACTGCGAGAGTTGGACAAGTTTTTGTGAGCTTAACTCCATATTGTAAAGGAGTAGCACAAGGCTTAAAATTGGCCATATTAAAACATGTCAAAATATCCATCACAAATTTAGACTGAGAAATGAAAAATCCATCACACAGTGGTAATACTTGAAGACCCAAAAGATAATGAAAAGTACCAAGATTTGTCATGTCAAAGGAGTCAACAAGTTGTTTCTTCAATCTAAGGATGAGATCATTATTATTGAAAATAATGAGGAGATCATATACATATACAACAACAATCAAAGTGTCTCCATTGGTATGGAATACTTACAAGTTGTGATCATATTCACAATGTGTGAAACCAAGTCGAAGAAATAAATTATCGATCTTAGCATACCAATCCCAAGGAGCCTACTTCAAACCATAAAGAGACTTCTTGAGTGGACAAACCAAATTGCTATATGTCACAAAACCAAGTGGATGTTACATGAAAATTTCCTCAGATAAGTCTCCATGAAGAAAGTCACTCTTCACATCCATCTGATAGATTTTCCATCCAAAATGAGTAGGAAGGGAAACAATTAGTTGAACAAAGTTCATCTTTGCAAAAATGGAAAATGTTTAATTGTAGTCGATGCCTTCTTGTTGAGAAAACACCTTCACAACTAGGAATGATTTATGTCACTCAAAAAAACCTTCATAGGTAAATTTGGTCTGGTAGACCCATAGACACTTCACATTGTTCGTTCCTTGCAGTCGAGGAACTAAGTCCCAAGTGTGATTCTTTGATAAAGAATCAATTTTTGTCTACATGCCTTGTTCCCATTCAGACTGCTCTTGAGAATTTGAATAGGAAACAAGGTCAAAAGTTTCAAGTACACAATTAATCAAGGCAACATTGGTGTGTTTATTTTGACTTTGAGTTTGTCATCCATAGGAGACATCACCAACATCATCTCTAGCAGCTTCAATTGTCTTGGAATTCCATCTGGGTAGAAAAGAAACAATTGAATTCCAATTCTTTACAACAAGTTGGTCAAAATTCATAGATTTTTTAGTTGACAGAGGTGACAGATTAGTCTAAACAAATATTAATGGATTATTCAACATGGAAATCAATGTTCGAGTTGAAACAAGAACAAAGTTTGACTATTCAGTTGAATGACTGAAAAATGGAGCAGAAGAACCATTGTTGGAGACAACATAAAAGGGATCATCCTGCAACAATCCAGAGGAGGCATTCAACAATTTAATGATAGAATACTTCTCATCAAACCATACATTTAGTTTGGTAATGATTTGTTGTTTGACAGAATCAATCAGTCGATAGGATTTTGAATCATCAGAGTAGATGATCAAGATGCAAGCATGACTCTTTGCATCCAAATTCTTTCAGAAATCATCAGAAATGTGAGCCCAATAAACACATCCAAACACATGGAGGTGGTCGACTAAAGGCTTATTTCCACACCATTGTTCAACTGGAGTCATGGTGTTAAGTACCAAACATATGAATACACAATCACATACAATGATCGAAGAACAATATAGAATAAATATCCACTTTATGAATGAAAACCCTTGAGGTAGGGAAACACCATACAATGGATCCTATTATGGAAGGGATAATCTCCTATTCACATGAATATTCAAGGGGGAAACCTCCTCATGAGATACTTGCTCCCAATACAAAGCTTCTCTTCATATCTCATTACATTGCTTGAACCCCTTTATATAGTGCTACCAACCACCTAAGAACATTATAGAGGAGGAATCTTCTAGAAGAAGAACCTTCTAAGAATTCATCTTACATTTATTATATCTAACTACCATAGTGGGCCTTATTTAATACTATAGTGGACATATTCCACCTTACATGGAATGGAATCTACTATTATCACTATGTGCCCGCCGCTCCCCCCCACTACTTCTCTAGCTACCTAACACATGGAATGAGATATTTTGCACAATACACTGCTTTAACTCATAAGCGAGGAGGAAAATATTTATCTTGCAAAATACATCTATCCATTTCTACTAAAGTTTGATTATTTCATTTTTCAATGCCATTCTGCTAAGTTGTGTGAGGAAATGACCATTTTAATCCAATACCAAATCGAACCAGGTATTCTTCAAAAGGTCGGTTTGAATACTCACGACCATTATATGATCTTGGGAACTTAATGGGTTGGCTACATTTATTTTCAAAAAAGGCTTGAAACTCCTTGAAATTTTAAAATACAAGGTTCTTATTCTTCATAAAATGGACCCATGTGAAATGAGAGAAATCATCACTGGAAGTCAAAATATACCTTACACTTGCTAGTGAAGGTAGATTGATGCAACAAACATCACTGTGAACCAACCCCATTAGGTTATGTGCTCACCACGCTTTTCCAGAGTCAAAAGGTGTTTGATGATTCTTTCCAAGCACACATCCTTTACAGACTCCTTAAAGGGGAAACACTTTAGATAGACTAACAACCATATTATGAGTTTCCAGTGCCTTCAAAATTCATAAATTTAGGTGTCCAAGTCATTCATGCCAAATTTGACTTTTCTCATCAGTGTGAGCAACAAGAGTAGTTAGTTCACTATCCATTTGATTCATGTCACAAAATTTATGCGAACTATACTTTAGGTTGAGAATCCCTCCAACAACAATCGACTTACCTTTCTTCAAATCATGGACATAGAACCGATCTGGAAAAAAATCCACAATATTACCTGTCTGTGTGAACTAAGAAACAAACAACAGATTGGCACTATGTTTGGCACATGATGGATGTCAAGAATTTTCCCACGTCTATAGGTAACATCACCGTAACCATCAACATCCAAAGAAAAACCATTAGAAACATAGATTTTCCTCTCCTTAGATTCATCCAAACACGTGAAAAAGGTGGCATCCTTAACCATGTGATGAGTGAACCCAAAGTTGACTACCCATTTATTCTACGTAAAATGAGATAGAAAGGTGAGATAAATTTCGACTTGGAAGGTGAAATTATCAGCGGATCATCGTTCAATGGAAATGTTTCCTTCTAGGCCTTTAACCTTCTCCTATAAATCGTTACACTTCTTATAGGTGACTTTATCCACATGTCTAGTATTTCCACAGTGTTGACATCTATTCTTCTTTCGGCTTCACTGGGGGGCATCTGCCTGTCCATTAGGTTTATGGTCGTGGCATATAGGTCTCTATGTAGAGGTATCAAACTATACTCTATCTCTAGGATCCGTCTTTCTCTTTCCCTTGATCAAGTGGGATTGATTTTTACCACCAAGCTTGTAATTTAATCAATTTGTGATAATCTATAATCAAAAGACCACAGAAAGATGCAAAGTTGTAATCCTTACCATATTCCTTGTGTGCTTTCCAGTTGGTGTGGAATTTCAATAAGAATACGTTGAATGGTGTTTTAAATTCATCAGGACTAAATCGATGAGTTTTCCATCCTTCTTCTAATAGTTATTTCCACATTCTCCTAATTTCAATTGGATTTATTTGATACACACCAAGTAGTCCTTTATTTTGTTAAAAGAATGAGGATCGAGATAGGTTAGCTCTTTTTCCAAATGCATGATGTGGCTTTCGTCGAATCAGTCAAAAAATGAATTCATATTCCTCCACACTTAGTGAGGGAAATATATTCCATTGAGGTGAAACTGAATCTCCCGCGAGATATAGGTTGTGATGACCTCCACAGCCTCATCCTTCTTTCTATCAAAAACGGAATTTTCTTGATCGTTTTTTGGATCTGGAATTGCAATATTCGTATACTTCCACAGTCCTTTATGCTTCAACAGGGTTTCCATGTCTGGTGCCCATACTGCATAATTTGATCTGTTCAAAACAACACGATCAATCTTCGAAGACATGTTCAATATCTAGATTTTTTATTTTATTTCAAAGGTTCCAATCCGTGGAGCACCATTCGAGAGTCAATCGCACAACAAATATGACTCAATAAGGTTTTTATATAACAAGTGAGGTTTTAAACCTTTCTCTGATACCATGTTGGGGTAACGGGTGGAACCTGTAATGAAACAAACATAGAATTGTGTAATTAATTGAAGAGGGAATACATTTTTTTTAAGACAAAAGGTGGTGTCTAAATACACCTTTACAACACTTAAGCAAAGCGCATTGTGATTAGAAAATCACAATGCTTATTGAATATTGATATCTCCGTATGATATCAAATCGATCACTTGATGATAATGACCCAATGGGTTTTCTATTTATAGCCTCAAGATATAACCAACTTCCACAGAATCAGGAAGATCTTGTCCACACGTAACTGTTAATGGTTAGAGTTGACTCCGCCAAATCCATGTTGTAGAGTTGAATCGACAAGGATGATCAACCCGAACTTCCATGTATCTAACTCGTAGTAGATTTCTAGGTTGGTTGATCCACCACCTGACTATCTTCGACCATTGGTGACTCTTTGACCGACAGTCATGTCGACTACTCGATCGATTGATGTAGAGATTTGGTCGATCACCCGACCGACTATATCGATATATAGGTTGACTTCCCGACCAACTGAATCTAGGAGAGGTATGTTGAACCATCAATGCTTGATGTTCCAACACACATGATAAATAAAATAGCTCATACATTTTCCATCGGTGAGTAACATGGAAATCAAATATAGATAGTTATATAGTTATGCGTGATCTTTTGTTTTGGTAAACTAACCTACACACAAAATGGGTTACATGATAGCCAAATAATTGTGATACTAAAGTGACACAAATGTTATGGACATCAAAAGATAAATGGTATTCTATGAAGCATTAACTCATTATTTAAATATTGCTTCGCTACATTTCTATGATATGTGGGCAAATGTAGGTTTTATAGGAAGCATAGTTTCCCAAACTAGTCATTCAATGATGTAGGTATAACAACCAAAAAAACAACTCAATATGGTATTTATATTTTTTGATCATATTTTTATCACAAGGGGTGGATCTATTTCCCATAATTTATCCTATGAAATCTAGAGTCACAGGATGGTTATGTTAAACCACTCTCCCCTAGACATGTGATGGTGACTGTTAGTTTCCTATTGGAAAATATTGGACGATATAGTTGACACTTCCGCTTGCGGGTTTTATTTGAGGTTATTTCAATTTAGTTGATGCTCCAATGTATTCTAGTAGAAGAAAGCATATGATGTGGAATATGGAATTAAGCTAGGGAGGAAGGGTGATTATGAGCAGTTAACATTATTGTTGGGAATTAAAAATGTCAACTTAGTTCCTTTTGTGTCTTAAATGCTTGCTTAATACATTTATGATGATATTAATGTAAGGTTAATTTCCTATTGGATTGTTGTGAATTAGTTAGTAATATTGTTGGATGTTGTGTTTAAAGGATTACTATCTTTCCTACTTGGATGATAACATATAAAACTATGCATTAGAGGTGATAACATATAGAAATTTGACAAGCAATTCATTGACACAACAATTCCCCACAATTGAAATGATCCCCATGGTTTTCTTAGCTTCATAAATGTGTAACTCCCATGCAAAACCTCAAAACGACATCTCATGCGAAATAGACATGAATGACATTAAGATATTTCCAACTATTGTTCAAGCAACATATTCTACCACTCCCTTGGTGCCTTTTATTAAACATGTAGTAGAAAATAATCCATTGAGGGTAAATTTTTTGAAGGACATTTTTCATACTTTTGGGGATTGGAATTAATTTACCTTCTTCTGGATTTCCAATACTTCATTTGGTTGAATAGTGAAATTACATGCATACAAGACCTGTAGGCCAAAGTATGGTCCTCATATGGAGTGTCATTGTAGTAGTTTCTATGCTTCCAAGATGGAATGCCATCATTTCCATATATTCTTCTATCCACACTAGTAACCATGCCCCAATCCGTGATAGTATGAATTTTCAAGTCATGCTCAATATCTACCCAGACACTAGTTGACACCTACAAAAACACCATTAAATATTTGACTATGCCCCAATCCATGATAGTATGATTGGTCAAGTCATGTTGAATATCTACCCACACAATAGTCAACACCTATGAAAACACCATTAAAATATTTGACTGGACTGCTTCATAATTGATGCAAGTGATCATTTATGATGAGTAGAGGTTATAACAATAAGAATAAAAAGTTTCATAACATCACAATTTTTGTTATCTAAATATTCTCAAATTCACTGCTTCACTTATCATCCCTGTTATGCTTGTAACCACAATGCTCTAGGCTAGATAACAAAAAATCTCAAGAATCCGTTTGTTATTCCATGCATAATCCAACCAACACCATCTATTCTATTGATTTTAAAAATCATTCTTGCATCATTAATGGGTCGTTGCAAGTATTCAACACCATACTCAATAATAGGCAAGAAAACACCATAATGCCATTTGTATGGTTATCATAGATATTGTTTGTTTTTATGATGCTTTCTTCAGACATATTGAATTATTACAATACTTATGCATTCTTGTGAACAACAAAACCTCATTTAGTTCTCTAGTTTCCTTCACCCCCCTCCAATTAAGCTTTACCAAATGTTTTTATTCAAAGAGAACCCACATGCTTAACAAGAGAAATAATGCACATTTTAAAGAATTAGTGCACATGATATCATTTCAAACTTAACCATATTGGGCTATTTAAAATACACGATGCAACTAGTTAACCATGAGAAAAAAGCAAGTGCAAGAACGATATTTGAGGCTTTCACCAAGAAAGACCTAAGAAASATAGATTAATCAAACAAAGAATTACATTATTTCACAATGTCTCTAATGCATGGAATCAAARCAACTTGAAGAAAGAGAATAACCCCAACAACAAGCATTCAAAGTCATCACTCAACACAAATCAATTAGATAAATCCAATATTATTCAAGCATGCTTCAAGCAATAYAGTTAGGAAAACCAATAAAATAACATGAAATCATGTAAGATCACCTATTGCATCAAAATCATAAGCCACAAGGATAATAAAATGTGATTGATTAGGATTATTATTATTGTTATTATTTTTTTTGGGAGGCTAAGTGCTAGGATYTGTTAATCCCTATATTTTCTCCCTTGGGRATATTGAGGGTTAAGAGCCAACATAGTCTATTTTGGATGGCATTCATAAATTTACCCAGATTGAGAATTAGTGTGGTCTAGAGGTTGGTTCCCATYAGTGACATGTATAGGACTRGTGTTATGGTAGTTGTTTCCTTAGAGACAGAGCTAGCACARTTTCAAATGGATTTTAGAGAGATTGTTATTCTTAGCACGCGCCCTACTTTTTAGGAGACAATGTTCAAAGATTCATATGGAATTTTTGAGCATACAATATTGGTATTTGCATGATTCTGAGCCAGATGAAACCTTTTTTCGGGGATCATGTAAACACTTTCTATTTTTAGCAGGTTGAGCTCCATGCCTTAGATCATGATTGTGAGCATACAATATTGATCCTTGAGAAGTTATGAGTCTATTGGGCCTTTTTTGGGATGACATGTCAGTATTTCTATTTTTAGCAGGTGGAGTACCATGGATGGCACGTCAATTCTGATTACATATTTGGAATCCTCTTGGAAAATCAAATCTGATGAGTATGATATCATTGAGATGACGTGAGATTATATTTTTAACAGTGTCTATTTTTAGACATTTGACATGTGACAGTGATCTCCTAGTCATCTTGGACATATTTGCAGTTTCTTATTTTTTAGGGCCATATTCCTGTTTTTTTAATTTCTATTTATAGTAGGGGTGGTCACCTCCAAATATGACAAGTGGCATGATTAGATTTCGACAAATCGAAGTGTGACATGTGGCAATTGGATGGATTAATTAATAAAGGGGGTGCACTTTCCAAGGAATAAAGAAATTAATTAATGAGGTGGCACATGTCTATTCAAGCGTGGTTAGGCTAATTAAATCTCAATTCACTTACTTCACTCACCATTATTTCACTTTCCATGCATTAATTCCCATTTTTATTCACACATGAGCCTTATACCCTATTAATTAGGGCACATTCCTCTTCTAGAAAACACATGCATCCTTCCTTTGCTTGTTCTACTTCTCCTCTCTCCCTCAAAAGTTCACATGTACACATCCTTCTTCCTCCTTTCTCATCGTATGCACATCTCTTTCCATTATTAACTCCTCCCTCATGCATCATCTTCTTCCCATGCACCCTTGAACTTCTCTTCCCCCACATGTGTGCCCCTCCTCCTTCATTAATTACTCATTACATGCTCTCTCCTAATTCACTTCTTCCTCCCATGCACCTCTTTCATCCTCCATTGGCACTTACCTTCAGTTAAATATCCCTCATTCTTCTCATTTTCCTCCCTTTCCTTTCCTATAAACCCTCCCACATGTGTCATGACTCATACTCCACTCACACTTCTCTCTCACGTGCCCTAAACCCTATCCTTACTTCATATGCATGTCCTCTTAGTCTCCCATGTGCCTTACTTTCCCTCTTTAATAACATATGTTCTCTCATGTATTTTCTTGGAAAGTGCACCTCACTTTTCCTATATATTCATGCTCCTCCTTAGTGTTCTTGGTTGGATTTTTGTAGCAGCAACATACATACTCTTTCTATCTTCTCTCATTATTCTCTAGCTCCTAGCTTCTAGTTCTTTGTGCAAAGATAAACATTGTATCGATTCTTGTGCTTGTCTTCTATGGTACAATAATCCTTTGGCAAACCATTAATAAAGAAGTGTTTTTCTTGTATATAGATTTCATTTCTTGTCGGTATTGTGATCTTACTTTGTGCATTGATTAGTAGTTCTTAGCCAATTATTTGGTACTAGATAACATTGTGAGGGTTTTCAATGATGAACAATAGATCACATAATTCCTAATCATTGTTGGCACCTTCCAGGATGTTTTCAATGACGACGAGTAACATAAAAAAGATGTACATAAATGAAAAAATGAGCCAAATAACTTTAGAGGTAATCCAGATCTAAGGGGAGTGTTAGCTCTGAAAAATATAGTCAATCTACAACTGAAATTTTGATCATCCATTAACATGAAAATGAATATTTCTTCCATGATGCATGCATTGATTAACCTAGGTACCCAAGAGAACCCCATATGATTATTTTTTATCTTTTAAATGTTCTTTATTTTCTTCTTTGTATTCATCTTTCTCCCACTAACACTGTAAAGATCCTTCCAAGTGAAATATAATATCTTTTTCCTAACGTCTTGTTTGGTTTTACGTGCTGTCCAAGGCACTTTTGTCTATTATTTTTGTGTTTAATTGCAGAAAATAAGACTTCAAATCAGTAGTGAGGTACTTAGGGACTCCCCTCTGAAGTTGGCACACACCAAGCCAAATGGAGATGAGGTTTGTTGGTGACACTTAGGGAATTATATCCTTGAATTATAATCTTTTTCATCATTGATTTAACATTATATGATATATTATTGGAGGGTGAAAAAGTGTGCTAACAACTTGGTGTTGTTGTTGGGGAACACAAACCTTGGGGGAAACGATATCAATGATTTTTTACTTTGATTGGTATATTCCGTTA
The DNA here is from genome assembly GCA_009831015.1 of Picea engelmannii. Lineage (NCBI taxonomy): Eukaryota > Viridiplantae > Streptophyta > Pinopsida > Pinales > Pinaceae > Picea > Picea engelmannii. The sequence continues at coordinate 37,149 of ML825134.1, read as the reverse complement.
CTCATTTAGTGACTCCACAAGATACAATGATGACTCCATCAGGGACCCTTAGGAGATCTTCAAGATTCAATCCTACATAAGAAATTTTTCCAGCTCTTGAAGACCTATAACACTTTTTCTAGAAAATTGTCATTACTTCGCCTAGAGTTGGTACCACCTAGGTAGATTCAACAACTAGTGGAACTGTGGTAAGTATTTCGACGATCCCTTCATCGGATCAGGTATCATCTTCCTCTACTTTGTCATCATTTACTTCAAGTGTTTTGAGTTCTACTACTCAAATGGAAAAACAAAGAGTTAGATTTACATCTTTTCTCCTTTGTACATAACTACAATTTAGGGGAAAACCAATTTTATGACTATACAAAATTATGGTAAAAATATCCCTAGGTTTGGAGGAAAAAATGTTGTCCTAGTTGATGATCATATAGATGATTTCCTAAATGTTGTAGATGATTTAATGGTGGAGCACGAGGATCTCATAATGAATATTTGTGTGTAGACCTTGGAAGGTGATGCACAAGCGTGGTACAAGTCACTTCCATCTAGAACCATTGATGGATGGGATGGTTTTCAAGACAATTTCACCCAAATATGGGGGGATAATCAAGATCATGCTCTTTTACTAAAAACAAATTCTAATATAAACAAGAAAGAGAATGAAAGTGTCACTGAATTTAATACTTATTTTGATAAGGATTATCATAGAATTCTTGTTACTATAATACATATTGTTGCTTTTGCTTTGATTTATTATCTCAATCATTTTGATGGAATATTGGGTGTGCTTATTAGAAAAAAGGAACCCCAAAATTTGGATGTCTCTATCAACAAGGTGATAAAGACATAGAATCACCTTTCGTCAGCTCAGAAGGTGAAAGTACCCCTTTCACACTTGGTTGATCAGGACCTCATTCCCATCTGCACCACCACTTTTGGAACCTAAGTAGTAGGAGGAGACAACCAAATATGTTTATTTTGGGTTGTTGAATGATTTGAGTAACAAGGTAGTAAATATTGAGAAAATGTTGTAGAGTGAACTTGTTATTACACCTCCAAAACTATTCCAACAAAAGAAGACATTTATGTATGCCAAGAAGTCTAAATATAAAAAGTCCCCAACACAAGCATTTGGTACAAATTATATTTGAGCATTTGTTAGCCAACATATTTTTTCGAGCATGTGACCTTCCTCATAGTGAAGCATCATGTGTTCTTTTCACTTAAGCCATGTATTTGTTTGAGCAAGGAGATGACCAATTCAACATGCAAGATAACACTCTCAACGTAGTGGTTGTGTTTGATGACATGGATGAACCTCGCACCTTTAAAGTGTTTTAGGCTACAAAGGTAAGGGATCATAGTTATATTCACGTGAATTCTAATCGTTTGAAATCCTTATAGGTGAACATACAGTTGGTTCACACTTGACATGTTACCTCAAAGGATATTGAAAGGGACAAATAAATTAGCGCAGTTATGGTGGAAGATATCAATGAGTAGTATGCACACAGGGGTAAATCCCCAATTCCACCATTGGCTAGAAGTGAGACTTTAGTATCCTAGGTAAGTAATAATGATCCACCATTATTACTTCTTCTGGTTCATCTCGAGTCTTCTAGTTTTTCTTTAGAAAGTGGCCTTGTGAAAATTAATATTGTCGTACCCATTAAAGAAATAATTCACATGCCTACTCATAAAGAAGAAATTAGTATATTTATTGGAACCAAGGATGAAATAAACCACTTAGATGACAATCCTCAAGTATTCCTTGGTATCAATAAGGCTATTAGTTCTCCCACTCCTTTCTATATTTCATTTCTAGTAAATAGTTTGATATTGAGAAATTGTATGTTGGATTTCGAAGCATCTACTAACATCATGACTCTTTAGATTATGAATGAGCTTGGAATACAAATAACCAAACCATATAGGAACATACACACAGTGCATGCGAGGGAAGTGTCAGTCTGCGGGGTCATCAAGCATCTTCAATTATGTTTGCATGCATGTCCAAGGAAAATTTTAACTATGGATGTGGTTGTCATTGATTGTCCTGTGCAGTGGATCATGATTCTCTCTAGGAAGTGGGCCAGGAAGATGGGGGGAAAACAATTGAAGGTGGAAGGATATTCCGAGGTAGTGGTTAATCTGGTGAAGATGCAATGTGATTCTACAAATCAATGCTTAAAGAGGTATAGAAATGTGGTTTGGGATGAAATTGAATATTATGATGCATTTAATATCTCACATGTGCATAAGGATATGAACAAGTTGGTTGATTCTTTGGCTACTGCGACCACTCTTTTTCAACCATGGGCTAGAAATACATACATTACATATATGGTTAAGGTATCTTTCCACCCTTTTATTCTAGAAAATATTGGCTCATGGAAGGTATTTGAGGATGATAGCCACATCTTGAATTTTATAAATTGTTCTAATTCATTTACTCACAATGTCATTGATGAGATTCAATATGGTGAGGAGGCTTCAATGATTCAAATTAAGAGAAATAACATTCCTAAAGGTTTAGTTCCATTAGAAAATGTATTTGATAGATCTTACATGTTTCTTGGAAATAACAAACCTTCCATAGACCAACAGGTTGAAGAGATTGACATCAGCTCCAGGGATACATAGAGGCTCATCAAGGCCGAGAAGGGTTGCACTTCTCAAGAGTGAGTCAACATTTTGGATTTGGTAAGGGAATTCCAAGACATTTTTCCATGGTCCTACGATGAGTTGAAGTATTATGATCCCTAAGTAATAAACCATGCAATACCACTTTCAGAGGGTGCCAAATATTTTAGATAGATATTGAGATTCATGAACCCCAAGGTAGAACCCACCATCTAAAAAGAGTTGTATAATTTGTATGAGGCAATAATAATTGAACCCATTACGTATTCTCATTTGGTGGATAATTGTGTACTAGTCAGGAATAAATCAACCAATATTCACATATGAATTGGATTTCTTAATATTAATCGTTCATCTCTCAAATACAAATACCCACTACCTAGCATGGAACATGTTCTAAAAGCAGTTACAAGATTAGGTATGATGTTCGTGTTACATGGATTCTCATATTGCAATAAAGTAATGGTAGTGAGGAAAGATAGGTATACGATGACCTTCATAACCCCTTGGGGAAATTATTGTTGGACAATTGAGAGGGGGGTGAATCAGTTGTTACCGTGCTTAAACAATTATGCCCATTTCAAACTCTTCACAGAACACTCAATGATGATCACAATGATGCAGGGAAGTAAGCAATAGAATATTAAACATCAATCACACACATGAAATACACATAGACAAATATTTCCCGAGAAAACCCAGAAAGGAAAAAACCTCTTCTTCTTGATATGATAAGTAATCTTTATTTTCTGTACATTATCATTCTTATGAGCACCAAATCATTGTGAGGCTACCACCTTTGTTATGCAAGATGCAACTTGCTGAGAGCACCAACTCTTTGGTTTCTCTAGCACCTACTATAAGGAAGCACCAACTCCCTGGTTTTTCTAGCACCCACTAGAAGGAAGCACCAACTCCCTAAGTGTTCCAGCACCAACTTCCAGTCACATAGGCACCGACCTGTACAATAGAGAACAACAGTTCTCCCTTGCACCACCCTGCCACCCTAGTTTTCTGGCTGCAACCAGATGGAAGCTACAACTCCCTGTGTTCAAGCACCTACTTGAAATTCTCAGAACATCAATCCTCCCTAGCACCTCCCAACCACACTGCAATATAAATCTTTTCCTTTTACAACTTTATCACAGTGATACAACATTTACCTATGGATTACCAGTCTCATCATTGTTCTGCTACACTGCTTTTCTCTGTCTGCATCAGTGTCTCTCTCCTCGTGTCTTCTATGCTTTCTGTTATTCTCTCATATATGAATTTTTGTTTCTTTCTTATTCTGTACTTCAGGTCCTGCACACAACATGCTTCCACCTGCATGAGTCACACTCAACAACAACCCAAACTCTCTTCTTTGTTCTGCGTTTTTATATTCTCTGTGCACCAACTGCATACATCATGTGCTATACCACTGCATGCTCTTTACAACATCACTGTTCTGCCCTACAGGTTGTTCACTGCAGCTCTTCCTCACTCCTGCATAGCTCCACAAAATAAACACTTCACTTCTCTATTCTGCATGCTTTTATCACATCGAGTCATATCCTGATCATCATGGAAACTCTTCATATTCCCTGGCGGTTAGCTCCATGTGTTCATCATCACTGGGTGTTATATTGATATTTTTTGCCTTCTCTGGCTGTGTGACTCTTCATCTACTCTATCAAAATCGATATTATCCTCTCTATTGTAGTAACAGACTTTGAAACTTTTCAATATGTCAATTGTCTCTATGATGAGTCTTCATTCCACTAGTAGTTACCTTGAGACTCTTCAGCTTCTATGGTGATCACCCTCTAGCTCCTCGAGTTCTCTGGCCGATGAAATCACTTCGTTCTGGAAGTTACAACCAGTCAATTATGGCTTCTTTGGATTCTAATCCATTTCCTTCACATGACCTCTGGCAGTGACCAAACGCCTATTCAAAAGGTGCTTCCCAAGCTCTATTTAGTGAGCACTAGCTCCTTTTTGACGATATGACCTTGGGCTATGAACTTCACGTGACAACATGATTGCAAGAGAATCCATAGGTGGTTTGAGGGAAACCCTCTTTTCTCCCCACAATTCACTATGGGCCTCCACACATCCTTTCTCCAAAACCGTGGTTTCAATTGTGGCCCGCTTACAAAAAATTAAGGCCCAAGCATGTTCTAGCCCCACAATGGAGCATGAAAGTCGATCTCATGATCTTGATAGTGATCTTTAATGGATGGTTCAGATCTTTCCTCTCACATCCACGGACTATGTCTCTCCTTCCTCCATCAAAGACTGAGGTTTCCTTCGTGATCTGGGCTCCGAGAGATTCAACTCTCAAACCCTGTTGTTGTTGACTAGATATCTTCTAGAATGGAAGATCTGCTGACATCTATCCTCTTCAATCAATGGCTCTACCTTCTTTTCTTTGTCAACGTGCAATCCTTGGTCTCAATGATTAGATGACACGTGTCCCTCCAAACCAACAGACGATATCGATTTCATGATCCATGCTCTGGGAGTTTCAATTATGAAGTTCTCATTTTCTCCTGGAGCATTTCACCTAGAGTCCATGATCTAATTATGTGTGCCCCTCTCGAATCAATGGTCCTCGTTCACTTCTGGACTTCGACACTTCAACAATATAAAAAAATTCTCCTTCGTGTTTTCCCAGAGATGACAATCTATTGACGTGTGTCCTCTTTAATCCAACGACTATGCTCCTCTTCGGGAATTTGGGTCTTTGGGCGAGTACTGGTGGTAAAAATTTCGAAGCAAAACTCCCAAATTGACGTAAATCTTGTGTCACTTGATGACATGTCACGAGCCGAGAAGTTTCCATGTGTCACTCAGATTTGTGATTTACATGTACCTGAAATGACAAATCAACTTGACACTTGTCATTGTCTGATTGTTCCATGTGTCCTTCTTGAATCAACGGTCCTCATTCTCTCTTTGATCGACGATTGTGATCAAATCATGACTTCGTGTGTCAGGTGTTTGAACATGAGCCAACCCTTACTCTTCCAACTCCCTATATCCTAAAATACTCTAGATCAACGACCCACATCCCTCTGTGATCCAATGGTCCAGATCTTATTGGGACTTTGTGTTTCATGAAGTTGGAGGACTACTCACCTCCCTTCTCCCGACTCCTGATTTTCTGAAACTTGCTCCAAGTCAATGGCCCACAACCCTTTATGATCCAACGGTCTGGATCTCATCATTCTCTGATATGATGGCTAAGGTCTAATCTCCTCCTCTGCGTGCTCCTCTTGTCTGGAAATTGATCCGATGGTCACTGTCGCTCTTCCTCCTGAGCTTTCTAATCTCTCTGACTTATAAGTTTTTCTAAGTGTTCAAAGGTCTTGACCTTTTCTCCTCCTACGAGTCCTTCTCTTGGACCTCAGCTGGACTTGTGGAGAGTGAAAAGTACTATCTCTTATGAGATTTGATATCTTCATATTGTTCACTCTTTCTCTTGAAATTATTCTTTCCATGTTTTCCATCATTGTTGCTTTCCTTGCCTGTAAACATACCATCTTCGCTGCTATTCTTTCTATCAATGTCAAGCACATTCTGCCTGTAAACATGCCAACAATACCCCCCTTTGGCATTGATGAAAACCCTGAAGGTTGTGCTATTCTCCAACTATATCATCCAGACCACTCCTTTTCTCCCCCTTTGACATCAATGTCAAAGAAAACATGTTCCCCCTGAGCTTGTTGCAGTATTTTTCGTAGGTATCATATATTCAACCAATACATACTCCCCCTGATAGGATGGACTTTCTTAGGTTGATAGTGGGGTCACGACCAACTTCTAGCATAGATACTCAAACTGATCTTATGCAAGAGGTTTAGTGAATATATCAACAATCTGATCTTTGGATGGAATATAATGCAAAGAAACCACATAATTAGTTACCTTTTCCCTCAATAAGTGATACTTTATGGGTATATGTTTGGTCTTGGAGTGAAATACATGATTCTTTGACAAAATATTTGCATTGGTATTATCACAATGGATTGGGAGCGGTGCAGTATAATTTACCTCCAAGTCTGCAAGTGTCTGAATCATCCACAACACTTGGGTACATCAGGTGGTAGCTGCAATGTATTCAACTTCCATAGTTGATAAGGAAATGGAACCGTGCTTCTTACTCAACCATGATACAAGGCAATATCCTAAGAATAATGCACCTCCACTTGTGATTTTCCTTTCATCCACTCAGTTAGCCCAATCAACATCTGAATAGACTGATAGTTGAAAATTATGATTCCTAGGATGCCATAGGCCATAGTTCATTGTTCCTTGCAAGTATCTGAATATGCTTTTGACAGCTAACAAATGAATCTGTTTAGGTGTATCCTGATACCTTCCTACCATTCCAACAACATGCATTATGTCTGGATGGGATGTTGTGATATACAATAGGTTGCCTATCATAGACCTATATGAACTCTGATCAACATCAAGTGAATCATCATCCTTGCTTAACTTACATCCAACAACCATAGGTGTGCTCATAGGTTTAGAATCTTCCATTTGAAATCTTTTCAACATTTCTCTTAGATATTTTTCTTGAGAAAGAAATATTCCTTCAGACCTTTGATTAATTTGTAAGCCAAGAAAAATGATAGTTCCCCTATCATAGACATTTCAAATTCAGACTGCATGGAAGAAGAAAACCAGTGTACCAATGAAGCATTAGTACTACTGAAGATGATGTCATCTACATAGACCAACACAATGAGAAGATCATTACCCTATGTTTTGATATACAGGTTGTTGTCAACTGATCCTCTCTTGAACACTTTGTATTGTTGATACATATCTAGTCTATGATACCAAGCACAAGGAGCTTGTTTCAACCCATATAAGGATTTCTTTAGCTTGCAGACAAAGTCATGGTTATCTGAAATTTGAAAACCTTCTGGTTGTTCCATATAGACTTCTTATTTTATATCTCCATTTAGAAAAGCTGACTTGACATCCATTTGATAGACCTTAAACTGTTTATGACAAGCATAGGCAAGAAACATTATAATAGCTTCTAATATTGCTACAGGCACAGATGTTTCATCAAATTCCAATCCTTCTGTTTGAGCATATCCTTTGCAGACAAATCTAGCCTTATTTCTTACAATATTTCCTTTCTCATTCATCTTATTTTTTTAGACCCGTTTGGATCCTATTACATTTTTATTTTCTTCCCTAGGAATGAGTT